>JBAJMU010000005.1:14616634-14626880 GCA_037952995.1 Hyposoter didymator
ATTTATTTATTTATTTATTTATTTATTTATTTATTTATTTATTTATTTATTTATTTATTTATTTATATGTTTATTTATTTATTTATTTATTCATTTATTTATTTATTTATTTATTTGATAAAAAAAATGAAAATGAAAAAACGAAGGCATTAAGGCACGATCTACGATATTCATCCACTGACTCACTAGAAAAAATAACAAAAAGAAACAAGTAAAACGTTGTTCTAAATGATTAGTTCATACTAGAAATTTGCGCATGCTTTTTATCGCATCGCCGCATAAAAAAAGAGAAAAAAAAATGATGAAAAAAAAAAACAAAAATGTTTATCGACGTAATTAATTGATTGCACACTCGACGCGTATACTAAGCCTCACAGTTACAAAATAAAGTGTTTATCATTGTTGAGAGTACGTGGCGACGATGACGAATAAAATAATAATAAAAAAAAACGTTACAAATTAAACAAGACCACAATATTTCGTTTATTAGATGAGCCAATTTAATTCACTTGAGTATTAAAAAAAAAAAAAAAAAANAAAACGAAAAATATCATTCAAACGAATTTTTCGTATCGAACTTATTTTTTCGTTGCGTGGACCGGGATCGAGAGAGAGATAGAGGGTGTGGCTTAAGGGCGCATCCGATCGCACGCTCCCTAACTCACGGTATTCCCTTCGCAGGGTTTCACTGTCAAACACAATAAATCACACGTCGTATTTTTTACAACGAATGACAATTTTCCGAATCCGCGTTTTTTTGTTTTTTTTTTTTGGCAGAATTGTGATTGCGAGAAAAAAAGAGAGAGACGATCGCAGGAGCAGTGAAAAAAAAATAATCGGAAATTTAGGGCAACGTTCGATCTTTCTTTTGCCCTCGATCGTTCATTTTTTTTTTTTTTTTTTNCGAAATTTAAATCGCTTACTAACCTGTGGCTTTGGCGCCGGTGGCTGAGGCGTCGCTGGCTCCTCTTTCTTTCGCTTTCCTGCTCTCTCACACTCCTGCAACTTTTTCATCACTCTCGGAGAGTCCGTGAGCCTGAAGATGCCCGATAATGGTCCACGCGCAGCATCCTCCGTGTCCAAGACTTTTTCTCGCTGGGCAGCACTCTCCGCAGGCGTCGATGTGAACCTCACCGTCGATCTCGTGTCTCCGTCCGATTCCTCGCCGTCACGATGCCGCATGAAACGACTTCGGTATCTCGATTTGTTTCGCGGCGCCTCGTACTCCGGAGCATCGTACCTTCGCGAGGTGGACAAATTAATGATACACACTGAGTCAGAGTTGTTAATTTATTTCTCGAGGAAACAGGGCCTTTTGGCTTTTTTTTAGAAATTGCTAGAAAAATACGAATTTTTGAAATTTTCAAAAAAAGGATTTCGACGCTCTAACTTGAGCAAATTTTAAGATTTTGTACTAATTCTTTTTTTATGTATAGAGTATCGTAATGGGAAGGTTGGTATTTAATTTGGTGAATATTGGTTCAAAGGTTTGAATTTTATGATTTTTCGAATTTTTTGAAAATCTGAGTTTTTCGAAAAATCGTCTAACCGTTTGAATTTTTGCAAATTTTGTAAGATATTGTGTACAAGTCTGTTCTTTTTCTTTACTTTTTAGAAAAGTCGTCGAAATTATTTGAGAAATACGAATTCTAAGGAATTTTGAAATTTTCAAAAAAAGTCTGACGACGCTCTAACTTCCGCAAATTTTAAGATTTATTACTAATTTTTTTTTTATACATAGAGTATCATAGTAAGAAGGTTGGTATTGAATTTGGAAAATATTGGTTGAACGGTTTGAATTTAATGATTTTTCGAAATTTACGAAAATCTGAGTTTTTCGAAAAATCGTCTAACCGCTTCGATTTTTCCAAATTTTCTAAGATATTGTGTACAAGTTCGTACTTTCTTGTTACTTCCTAAAAAAAATGTCAAAACAATATAATTTCAATGGAAATACAAAAATCGCTGCAAATTGAAATTTGAAAATTAATTCCTCAAAATCCTCGAAATGCACGACGTTCAAATAAAGCCAAAAAACAAAATACATTTCCTCATCCACGAAGATTCGAGGCGCCGTCGTTTTTTTTTTTCGACTTTCATAAATTTTCATCCGATTTGCCCAAAAGTTTATTAATTTTGTTATTCCGTAAATTTGATTGACTCGAATAAAGTCATTAAACGCGAGAATGCTAAATTGTCGAGTGAAAATCAAGCTGTCGGGAATGTCGGTATCTTTGGCCTAAAACTCGCAAGGGACTCGAGACAGTCGTCGAGGACGATGGGGCTCGTTCGCTGCTCTCGCGTTCGCTCTCGCGTTCGCTCGCTTAATAATCTCGTCGAATTGTATAATACCCGCAGATGTTTTGGCCCTGAACGACCATTTCGATGCGTTTGCGCGCAGTCTCATCTCATCTCCATTTAACAGCGAAGCGAGCATCGTCACATATATAGCACAGAATAGAGAGAAAGATCGGGAAACAGCGAAACTAGAGACATAATGGGTGCAAGGCGTGTAGCAAACTAGCGCGTGCATAATATTTGTAATTTGCGTTACATTCGCGAGAGTTCTCTCTGCGCTCGTATCTCGCGATGGCATGGAGCTCGGAAAACGAGCTGGCAAACGATCCAGCGAATATTATCTCGCGCGAGGGAAAGCTCAAGAGAGAGAGAGAGAGCGAGAGAGAGCAAGTTTGCCAATTAACTTTTCCATGCATGGAAAAGATACGAGAAGTTTGATGAAAATATTTCTGCGCGGCGATAAAATTGAGCTGGAGGTTTGTTCGAGGAGATTCTTGACGAGGAATTGAAAAGAAAAAACTTTCGGAAAGGAAGATCCATGAAAGATTATTTATAACTCGCGTGCTTCGCGGAAATAGAAATGTGGGTCATTCGGCGTGAAAAATAAAACGAAAGGAGAAAAAATAATAAGGTTTTGCTACGACCTCGATACTTGCGGAGAAAGAGCGAGGCAACTTGGCTTTCCCCAAAAGACGAGCGAGCGGAGGGTGAGATTGGCCAAAAGCCAGAATAATCTGCGATGGTGCTCGACTATACTGCTTTTTTACAGGCCACCAACGTTTCGAACGTGTCTCGCTTACCGAACTGTGCTACTTTTCTCGCCACGAAAATCGTTATATGTCAATCGAGAGATAAGGATAATGACTTTTTTACGTTTTTTTTTTAGAAATAATTAAATTTTCGTGTCCTCCAATATTTTTCCATCACATAATCTCGAAAAATCCATTTTTTCGGCTATTGACGAATGATTTCATGAAAATTTCACTTTTTAAACGTTTTCTCGATTATTATGGACTGAGAATCTAATTGGATTACGCTCCGAAAAATAACGAGAGAAAAAAAAAACAAAAAAGTGACACATTGGAGAGTCTAAATTTTTTTTCAGTTTTTTTTACATACACAGAGGTTCGCGAGTCCAAGTTCATTGAAAAAAGTTGTTGCAAATTGACTAAAGAACGACATACTCAAAATCCAAGATTTTCCGAGGTAATTTGTATTTTTTATATAAAAAACAAAATTTCGAAAAAATTTTACGACCGATTTTTTTGAAAAATTAAACAAAGCTTCTTCGATGTTGCATAAAAGTGTGTGCAAAGTTTTAAGAGGCTTCACTATTTAGAAATGGAAATATTTAATGTTGAAAATTACAACTTTTAACACACGCTCTTACGAGAAACTTCTGAAAATTGTGATTTTTATTTTGCGAGCCTAAATTCATTGAAAAAAGTTGTTACCAATTGACTAAAGAACAACATACTCAAAATCCAAGATTGTCCGAGGCAATCTGTATTTTTTATTTAATAAACAAAATTTCGAAAAAATTTTACGACCGATTTTTTTGAAAAATTGAATAAAGCTTCTTCGATGTTGCACAAAAGTGTGTGCAAAGTTTTAAGAGGCTTCACTATTTAGAAATGGAAATATTTAATGTTGAAAATTGTGATTTTTATAAATAAATAATTGGATAGCACTTTTCTCTTTATGGGGTGAAATTTTCAAGGAAATCTAGCGATAGAAAATTCAGCATACAACGTCCTTAAAAAGAATGAAATAAATTTTAAATGAAAAATAAAAAAAAAGTGTTTAGAGAAGCTTGGAAATGAATTGTTGAATTTTGTTGGCATCAAGGAAATGCAGTACGTGCAGGTGGAACGTGCTGGGAGAGAGAAATACATGGAAACATAAATTAGAGTTATTTGTACTGACTCGTAATCGGGAACGTATCGATTTCTGGCCAAACGTTCTTCCTCTTGTTGTCGATATTGGGATGCTAGGCGATGATCACTCTTGCTCCTCATTAGACCGGGAGAGCCGGTGGGTGGTGCCAATCCGCCGGTCGTTCCTAAGTGTCCGGCGTTTCCGGTTTCGGGCTTGATGTTGAGTTCGCCGTATCCCGCGACGTGAAGTACCAGCTGATTGGGTTCGTGAGCCATTACGAAACGCACACGACGACCGTAGTCACCAGCCTCGTATTCGAAGTTCCTTCACACCGTGAAATTGCGTTTGCGGAGAATGCGAAAAATCGATGATTTCAGCGACAAAACAAAAAGAAAATTGCAATTGTAAGAAAATTGGACAAAAGTAAATTCCGTTTTTTTTATCGTTTTACAGCATTTTTGACTGATTTTTTTACTTTAAGCAAAATTTCTCCGGGCTCACGTGATTCTGCATTAAAAAACGAAAAGAATGAGCCCAAGAAGAAGTTTTTTCGTTAAATTTTACCGGAGATATGAATTTTTCAAAATTGTCGTCATTTATAACTTTCTACTCAATTTTCCATTTTATCGTTTCACCGAATTTTTAACTAATTTTTCGACTTTGAGCAAAACTCCTCCAGGCTCACGTGATTCTGCATTAAAAAACGAAAAGAATGAGCCCAAGGAGAAGTTTTTTCGTTAAATTTTACCGGAGATATGAATTTTTCAGAATTGTCGTCATTTATAACTTTTTACTCAAATTTCCATTTTATCATTTCAACGAATTTTCGACTGATTTTTCGACTTTGAGCAAAATTCCTCCAGGCTCACGTGATTCTCCATTAAAAAACGAAAAGAATGAGTCCAAGGAGAAGTTTTTTCGTTGATTTTTACCGGAGATATGAATTTTTCAAAATTGTCGTCATTTATAACTTTTTACTGAATTTGCCATTTTATCGTTTCACCGAATTTTTGATTAATTTTTTCGACTTTGAGCAAAATTCCTTCAGGCTCACGTGATTCTGCATTAAAAAACGAAAAGAATGAGCCCAAGGAGAAGCCTTTTCGTTAAATTTTACCGGAGAAATGAATTTTTCAAAATTGGGGTCATTTTGACCCCAGTTTACCGGAAGAGGTGAATTACAAATTTCGCTAATAAGAAATCATTCTCCAGGAAGCAAAGCTCGTGGATAGAAAAAGAATGAAGAGTCAAGATTGGCAAAGAGAATTGATAATAATCCATGGACGACGAAGAGCTAAAGTTGAACAATCGACGAAGAAGGCTTTTGAAAAGATTTCATCAAATGAAACCATAGCAAAGTTCTTTCTTCGTGCTTGTGCCTATAAATTGACATAATTCTTTTTCCCAATTATTACGTCGAACGAGCTCATGAGCCTCCAGGAGTCAGTGAAACCAAAAAAAAAGGAAAATCAAAATCGAGACGATGCTGAATGAGAAAATAAAGAAAAAAAAAAAATACACGCNGAGACGATGCTGAATGAGAAAATGAAGAAAAAAAAAAATACACGCACCTGATGAATTCGACGGTACGAAGAAAGAGTTCTTTGGTGTCGAGAAGTTCCGCATCGTCCCACGTCACATTCTCGTTGATGTGAGCATCGGCGAGGTCGCAATTACTTTGAATGTTTGCTATCTCGAGTTCCAGGTTCTCTTTGAGCTGGAGCAGACCTCGGATCTCAGTTCCGGAATAACGCTCGATCTCGTTACGCAAATGTTCCGTACGATCTTTCAGAGCTTTGCTCAATCTTCGATAGATCTCATCGACTTCCTCCGCCACGGAGGCACAATTCGTTTGCAAACCGAGGGTGTTCTTCTCCACGAGAGCAAGAGCATCTTGCAGCCGGTGGAGACCCCGACGTATCTGTTCCCAATGATAACGTAACTCAATTATTTCACGACCACGATCTCACGATCATAAGAACTCTAAATTTTGTTGGAAAAGATCGAGATTTTGTTCGATACGTTCGACTAAACGTTTTTTTGAATAATCCCAAAAATTGTGTCATTGCAGCAAGAGATATTTTAGAAAGTCTCTTCGGAAGCGAATTTTTGTCGTTCCACTCGTAAATTTCGCTGACAATTCGGTTAGAAACCAAAAATACTGTCAAAATAACGAAAATTATGAAATTATCAAAAAATATTTAGTTTATCGTATTCAACAAAATATCAACGATTTTTAATGAAATTTCATTCCCAGAGTACAGAGTCGAAAACGGTCGCGATCGAAAGATGTAAAAAAAAATATAAAAATACGAGAAACTGAAATATTTTCGAAAACGCTGTAATTATCGAGTTATTGGAAAAACAATTTTTTTTAATTTTGAAAAAACACTTGGAAACGCGGTCCTTGCTGTAAAGAGTCAAGAGATTGCAATGATTTCGGGGGAGAAACAAAATACACGGGAGGAGCTCGATCCCTTGGCGATTGGTTTATGTTTCGGAATCCTGACACATTTGGAAAAATCCTCGAAATTGTATCCGGTAATTGAGTTCAGAAGAAAATTGGTAGTTTCATTAAATTTTTGTTAATTTTCACGATAAACATTGAGAATGGCGACCAGCACATTGACGAAGGAATTCGAGGACGAAATATTAGCATCTCACAATAAATATCGCGCCAGACACGGCGCACCGAACCTCAAAATCGCTGAAGAGGTTTGTCACTCCCCAGAATTTTTTTTACATTTTTTTTTTAATTTTATTTTTTTAATTCAATGAAAATAATGAGAATTCGTTAGTTGAAGAAACTCGCGCAAGAATGGGCTATGAATTTGGCTACGAAAGATAAAGCCGCTCACAGGCCGGATAATAAATTCGGGGAGAACGTCTATATGGCCATGAATACGGATCCGAAGTGGGTGCTCAGCGGCGACACCGTAGTGACCGCCTGGTAGGAATGAAATGTGTAAAAAAAAATTGTTTCGTTTGGTTTTTGGTTCGTTAAGAATTTCTCCAAATTTCCTGGGGCCCTGTTCCTTCAGGTACAACGAAATAAAATCGTACAAATTTGGCGAACCAGCCCCAAAGAACTCCGGAGCAGTTGGACATTTCACTCAATTAATATGGAGAGAGTGCAAGGACTTGGGAGTTGGCGCAGCGAAGAGCAAAACCGGAAGAATCTACGTAGTCTGTAATTATGATCCTCCGGGCAATGTAATTCCGGACTTCGCCAAGAACGTGCTTCCCATTAGAAAATCGTTCAAGGTAGACTTTGCCACTAGTTTTACCGCATCGAATTACTTTCTATTCATTTTTACGTAATTATGAAAAAATTCTCGATTGAGAAAATGAAATTTTTTTTAATGCCAACAATTTTTCGAAAAATGGCTCGATGTTTCTATTATCGCCATGGAGGAAGCTATGTGACGGTGAAATTTTATTTTCTCCACTTTTCAATTTCAATGTGCTTGAAATTTCCCAAAACATCGAAAAAAAAATTCAAACTTTTATAACTCGCGAACGGTTTGAGCTACAGGGCTCCCGTTTTGCACAGATGTTGATCTAGACAAGCTCTTCGTTCTCTGATAATTTTGTTGCAATTGCTAGAAAAATACGAATTCTAGGGGATTTTGAAATTTTCAAAAAAAAACTGTCGACGCTCTAACTTCCGCAAATTTTGAGATTTATTACTAATTGTTTTTTTATACATAGAGTATCATAAAAGGAAGGTTGGTATTTAATTTGGAAAATATCGGTTGAACGGTTTGAATTTTATGATTTTTCGAATTTTTTGAAAATTTGAGTTTTTCGAAAAATCGTCCAACCACTTTGATTTTTCCAAATTTTGTAAAATATTGTGTAAGAGTCGGTACATTCTGTTTACTTTCTGGAAAAGTCGTCGAAATTATTTGAAAAATACGAATTCTATGGCATTTTGAAATTTTCAAAAAAAAGCTGTCGACGCTCTAACTTCCGCAAATTTTGAGATTTATTACTAATTGTTTTTTTTATACATAGAGTATCATACTAGGAAGGTTGGTATTGAATTTGGAAAATATCGGTTGCACGGTTGAAATTTTATGATTTTTCGAATTTTTTGAAAATCTGAGTTTTTTGAAAAATCGTCCAACTGCTCTAATTTTTGGAAATTTTGTAAAATATTGTGTACAAGTCTGTACGTTCTCTCTACTTTCTAGAAAAGTCATCGAAATTATATAATTTCAATGAAAATACAAAAAGTGCTGCTGCAAATCGAAATTTGGAAATTGCTTCCTAAAAATGCTCCAGGCTCATGGAGGAAGATCCGAGCATCGTGCATTGTGAGCATCTTGAGGAAGCAATTATCAAATTTCAATTTGCAACATTTTTTGTATTTGCATTAAATTATTTTTTTTTTCTCGATTTTACTGCTTAATTGATAATATTTTGAAAACGGACTCACCTGCGAGTTGATACGAGCGATCTCGCGCCTGAGTATGTCCATATGAGCGTCTTTGCACTCGGGACAACATTTTTTTTCGCAATGTACACAGAGCGAGCAATAACTCTTTTCTGAACAAACGCCGCAACGTTCCATCGTTTGGCCGCTCGTCGGATCCGGAAGTTCTCCGGTTATTTCGATGTGCAGCTCCAAAAATCGTTGCAGCGTTACGTTCGTTGGAAAAGCTTGTACGCCCTGAAAATAGTTGGCAATAGAAAAGTCTGATTAATTATTTATCTTTTTGGTTGGTTTGTTGTGCACGACAGAGTGCTGAGCAATCTCGAGAGGAATAAGGAAACGCGAAGGTTCCTTAGAAAAAATATTTTCGGATTTTTCGGAATCGCGGATTTTTGAGGGAAAGTGCATGACGTGTGAGGTTGCTGCGATGTGCATGCATGGGTTTGTTACGTATGCATATGCGAGATAGTCACCTGATAGGGTATACGATGTTCGGCGCGGCATTCTGGACACTTGACCTGTCGACGTACGTAGTCGACAAGGCCGTCCATGCACGGCTCCATACAGAAGCTGTGCTGGCATGGTAGAAGCTTCGGATTCCTGTAGCGATCGAGACATATCGCGCACGTCAGCAATTGTTCGAATTGCTCCATGCTCCCTGAAGCAAAAAGTTGTTAAACGTTGATTAAACATTTTTACCAAATCCTAATGTGTCTTGGATGGAATTTTTATTCGTAGGAATGTACAAAGATTTTTCGGGTTGAACTGCGAATGAAATTTTTTTAAAAATCGTCGACATTTTGTTTAATACGATAAACTAAATATTTTTTTATAATTTCTAGATTTTCGTTATTTTGACAGTATTTTTGGTTTTTAACGGAATTGTCAGCGAAATTTACGAGTGGGACGATAAAAATTTGCTTCCGAAGAGGCTTTCTAAAATATTTCTTGCAGCAGTGACACAATTTTTGGGATTAATAAAAAAAAAACGTTTAGACGAACGTTTCGAACGAAATATGGATATTTTCCAACTAAAAATTTTGTTAAAAATCGTCGATATTTTGTTGAATACGATAAACTAAATATTTTTTGATAATTTCAAAATTTTCGTTATTTTGCCAGTATTTTTGGTTTCTAATAGAATTGTCAGCGAAATTTACGAGTGGAACGATAAAAATTTGCTTCCGAAGAGACTTTCTAGAATATTTCTTGCTGCAGTGACGCAATTTTTGGAATTGTTCAAAAAAACGTTTAGTCGAACGTATCGAACAAAATATCGATATTTTCCAACAAAATTTTGTTAAAAACCGTAGATATTTTGTTGATAACGATAAACTAAATATTTTTTGATAATTTCAAAATTTTCGTTATTTTGGCAGTATTTTTGGTTTCTAATAGAATTGTCAGCGAAATTTACGAGTGGAACGATAAAAATTTGCTTCCGAAGAGACTTTCTAGAATATTTCTTGCTGCAGTGACGCAATTTTTGGAATTGTTCAAAAAAACGTTTAGTCGAACGTATCGAACAAAATATCGATATTTTCCAACAAAATTTTGTTAAAAACCGTAGATATTTTGTTGATAACGATAAACTAAATATTTTTTGATAATTTCAAAATTTTCGTTATTTTG
>JBAJMU010000005.1:14629771-14647314 GCA_037952995.1 Hyposoter didymator
TAAAAAAAAAAAAACAGAAGGAGCCACGACACTCCTCGATCGAAAACTCTCGATCACGCACCTTCTTGATTCTCCTTTCGATATTATTCTATATCAGCCTGCCGGCTATATACCTCCGGGTCCGAGATTCAACTATACTGATGTTCCAAGTCGCTAGCCGCGCTCGGAGCAGCTCCACCGCCGCAGCCTAAAGCTCCCAACTTCTAAACTTAGAACACACATCGCGCGGGCATCTTCCATCTTCCAGAGGCTTACTTATTTCTTGCTGTGAATTTCTCTCTCTCTCTCGCTTTCTCTCTTTCCTCTTAGAATAGAGATTTGCTTTCGAGGCCTCGCACACGCACGTTCTGTTCGCGTGCTGCCCATCGCGTACGATCTTTGAGGAAACGCACGAACGTCTCGTACCTTTGTGATTTATGAAAAAAAAAAAAAAAAAAANCCGGACTCTCGTTGTTTGTTTCGATTTTCGGTAAAAAAAAAAAAAAAAAACGTGAAGAGTGGACGCGATTGGCTTTGATTTTGCGTTTGGGATGCGGAAAACACGAAAATTACACGATTCGCCAATATTTTTAATTGGATGCAATCGTGATTGCACTCGAGCGTTGCAGCGACGTCACTGTGTGCATTTTATTCGTGCTAAATTTTGCTGTGATCGCGAGGGAACGAAAAATTCCAGTTTTTTGTGAAAGAAATTTGAAATATCGAGAGGGGGATGAAATTTTGGGTATTTGGGAATTGGAAAATGTGCCGATGGACACAGGAAGGACGATCGAGAATCCGGTCCATCGAAGATTTTTTTTTTTTCTCACGAACATCGAAATAGATTTTTTTTTTTTTTTTTTTTTTTTTTTTGGGAATTTTTTTNAGGGCTTTCCCGGAGGGTAAAAAAAGCTCTGGAAAACGCGAGCCTGCACATCCGACGCCGTGTGTGCGTTTGTGGCTTTCGGAGCGATCTCGTTTGCTAACTTTTTATCCCCGCCGTTAGAAAAGTCGGCAGCGAGTGCTGGCAAGTCGGATCTCTGCCACGAACCCGTGTGTACGACACTTTGGGCTCGGCCGTAGAAACGACTCCGCCCGCGGTGGTAAAACGTTCGAGCTTTCGGGGAGAGTGCTTGCGAGCTTTTCAAAGATTTCGTCTCGAGTTTCTTGATCGTGGCGAATTTCCGCACGTCGGTAAAAAATACGAGGGAGCTCGTGCGATGGCTTGATTCACGCGCGACGTGATCCGGTGATTCTTGACCATCGAAGCGTCGGGAATTAATTAACGAATCGATCAAATTATTGACGAAAAATTCGTCGAAAAATTGAGAAAAAAAAGGAAATTTTTTTTTTTTTAATATTTTTCGATCTCGTTTCCGCAATTTTGCTTTTTTTTTCGCAACCCATAGAACCCTCGGAATGATCGTAATAACCGATGCCCTCCCACTCAACCCTGCCTCTCGGCAGGGACGAGAATAAAAATCTCGTTGAAACGACAAAGTTTATTAAAATCGTCGATGTAAACGCGAGCCGCACGTTTCTCGTTTAAAATCGCACATTCGTCGTTTATGTACAGAAAGGTCGAATAAACATTCTCGTCGGAGTTTTACGATGTACGCGATTCTATGAAAATAAATGACCAGCAGTGCATTTTTTTTGCAACTCTGGAACGGGTAGTTGCATGAATATAAAATGTTGCGAAGTAAATGTGTGGAGTGCAGTAACGTTCGAATTAATTTGGCACTTGAAAATGAGGTTAAAAAATTTGAAAATTTGAATTAATCATTTAAGAACGTTAAATTTTTGTTTTCAGTTTTTTTTTTACATACAAAATCGTTGGCGAGCCCAAGTTCATTGATAAAAGTTGTTACGAATTGTCTAAAGAACAACGTACTCTAGATCCAAGATTTTCCGAGCGAATTTGTATTTTTTTTGTAATAAACAAAATTTCGGAAAAATTTTACGACCGATTTTTTTGAAAAAATAAGTAAAGCTTCTTCGATGTTGCAGAAAAGTGGATGCAAAGGTTTTAAGAGGCTTGACCATTTAGAAATGTAAATATTTAATGTTGAAAATTGCAATTTTAACTACTGAAAATTGTGATTTTTATTTTGCGAGCCTAAATTCATTGAAAAAAGTTGTTACCAATTGTCTAAAGAACAACGTACTCTAGATCCAAGATTTTCCGAGCAAATCTGTATTTTTTAAATAATAAACAAAATTTCGAAAAAATTTTACGACCGATTTTTTTTAAAAAATAAATAAAGCTTCTTGGATGTTGCAGAAAAGTGTATGCAAAGTTTCAAGAGGCTTGACCATTCAGAAATGGAAATATTAAATGTTGAAAATTGCAATTTTACACCAGAGGCAAAATTTTGTTAGGAAACGATCGACATTTAGTTCGACACGTTCGATACTGCCAAAATAACGAAAATATTGAAATTATTCAAAAATATTTAGTGTTCAACAAAATATTGCCAATTTTCAAAAAAAATTCATTTTCACTGTAAAAATTGAGTAATTTTTTATATTTCTCGGTAATTATTCGTGAAGAATTGTCGCCTGAAAGGATTCGAAACAATTGTTCATTGTCCAAGGCAGAATATTATCTGTGAATGGACTGACGAAGATTTTCAGTGCCTCGAGAAAAAAGTAACACACGAAAGAGTCTCTAAAAAAAAAAGGCTGAGGTTTCAATAACTACTAAAAGGTCCATGGCCAAGTGACAGGAGGTTGAACTGACAAAAAGCAGAGACAGGCCGAAGAGGCAGCGAATTAGATGCATTTTGCTGCCTCGCTTTTCTGGGCTCTGCTCGGAATTTCTTTGGTGTCTTGGCCATTTTTCCAGGAGCTTGCTCATTACCCCGCAATCGTTAAGGTCGTGGAAGCTTTCCGCAAGCAGCAGCAGCGGGCGAGAAATGCAACGCGGCTAACGATGTCTGAACTGCACAAACTCGTGGCACCAAAAAACTAAAATAACCGAGACAACAAAATGGAAGAGAAAAAATGTGAGTTTGCAGGTTCGAGTGTGGTTACCGCGTGGAAATGGCAGGACGAGTGATTACGGAATAATAAACGAAAGCAGCGAAAAAAAAAAAAAAAAAATTTCACCGAAAACGTTTCTTTTCCAACTCGCAAACGCGTTTCTCCAGCTTTTCTTTTTTTTTCGTCCAAATCACGCCAGACCGTAGAAAACACGTAATTTAGTAAAAATGCAAAAGTTTGCTCTTTGTTTCCGCGAGGAAAGATTTTCTTTCGAGAGAGTAATTGCTTCGACCTTTAAACGAATGTTGCCAAGGCTAAGGGAGGATTGCAACNAAAAAATTCACCAAAAACGTTTCTTTTCCAACCAGCAAACGCGTTTCTCCAGCTTTTCTTTTTTTTTTCGTCCAAATCACGCCAGACCGTAGAGAACACGTAATTTAGTAAAAATGCAAAAGTTTGCTCTTTGTTTCCGAGGAAAGATTTTCTTTCGCGAGTAATTGCTTCGACCTTCGTAAGAATCGAGCCGCGCGCATTTCCCAAGTGTAAACGAACGTTGCCAAGGCTAAGGGAGGATTGCAACTTTCCCGAGGAATAATAAGCTCGCAAGAGAATTATTGAAAATTCTCATTTTTCGTCTTTTCAATTAATTCGCAGGATGTAACGTTGGAAATGATGCTTTTCATTGCCAGCAGAGTATCGCGTGAGTATTATAATGATTTCTTTGCCACGCACAAAGCCTCGCGAGCGATGGAACGAGCGGAGAAAAAAAATTGGCAAGCCTTCGGTCTTTATTTCTTTTTTTAGGCCAACCTTCGCGTAAATCCCCGAAAAACGTGTCTCTGCCAAAAATCTTTCCGATTCATTTGCTGCTGCTGGAATATTTGCTTCGTAAATATAGAAAATACGACTTGGTGCCAGGATCATATCAGCAATTTAACTTTTCAAATGGTGCGTGTCATAAATCAATCGGTCCAGAGGAGGAAACGACTTTTTCACGATAAACGAATATCTGTTTCGTGAGCGCGAGCGATTGACGACGATTTTGTCTCTATTTGATATTTTCTGCATGTACCGAGCTATCCTGTGGACTCTGTGCCGACATGATCCGCGGTTCGTTTTTCCGGTTCATTCGTAAAATCGCAAAGGGGTGCACCACCCCGTGCTTTCTCTCGGATTATCGACAAATGTGCTGAAAAAGCTTTTTCCTCCAGCAACACCAGCAGCAGCAGTTGATTCCGAGTTTTGTCAAATTTTGTTGTGCACACACAATCCTCCGTGTGTGTGTGTATCTTTGCATTTTCATCAGCAGCAGCCCGAGGACACGTATTCATCGATCATTACGATCGAGTATATATTTAGCATTGCTTTACATCGCTGCACTGTATACTTTTCATTCAGGGTGAGAAATACCAATTCGGATCATTTCCGATTCACTTCGCGAATCTATAAATCGTGCGTTCACACTTTTGTGAGCCTGCTGAGCATATGGGGCGAGTCTGTTGTTGGGGAGAAAATGATCGATTTGGAGTCGCGAAGATTTGGTAATTTGTGCTGGAGGAAGAAAATCGTGGAATGAAATTTTTGAATTAAAATAATTGATGAAACGAAATGGACTTTTGGGACCGTGTGATTTTTTTTTCTTACAGTTTTCAATGGCGATGTTTAAAAATGTCCCGAAACGTCGAAAAATCGTGTTTAGAAAAAATGTCCCGATCTGTGTGTGTGTGAGTATGTTCTGGCATTGGAAAATTCAAACTTTTATAACTCGGGAACGGTTTGAGCTACAGGGCTCCCGTTTCGCTCAGATGTTGATCTAGACAAGATCTTCGTTCTCTGAAAATTTTGTTGCAATTGCTAGAAAAATACGAAGTCTAGGGGATTTTGAAATTTTCAAAAAAAGACTGTCGACGCTCTAACTTTCGCAAATTTTAAGATTTATTACTAATTGTTTTTTTTATACATAGAGTATCATAGTAGGAAGGTTGGTATTGAATTTGGAAAATATCGGTTGATCGGTTTAGATTTTATGAATTTTTGAATTTTTTGAAAATCTGAGTTTTTTGAAAAATCGTCGAACCACTTGGATTTTTTCAAATTTTTTAAGATATTGTGTACAAGTCTGTTCTTTTTCTTTAGTTTCTAGGAAAGTCGTCAAAATTATTTGGAAAATACGAATTCTATGGCATTTTGAAATTTTCAAAAAAAGGCTGTCGACGCTCTAACTTTCGCAAATTTTGAGATTTATTACTAATTTTTTTTTTATACATAGAGTATCATAGTAGGAAGGTTGGTATTGAATTTGGAAAATATCGGTTGAACGGTTTAGATTTTATGAATTTTTGAATTTTTTAAAAATCTGATTTTTTTGAAAAATCCTCTAACCGCCTTAATTTTTGCAAATTTTGTACGAAATTGTGTACGAGTCTGTCCCTTCTCTTAACTTTCTAGAAAATTATTGTGTACGAGTCTGTCCCTTCTCTTAACTTTCTAGAAAATTTGTCGAAATAATAATTAAAAAAAAATCCGATAATCGAGTGAAAATTTTCTCAGCAAAATGTTAGAGCGTATTTTTTGGGATGCAATGAAAACATGCAAAAGTATGTACGACTGGGTTGAGTACATTACCTAATGAGGTTGCCCGCCTCACGGCGGTGTCTGTTGGGTTGGGGGCCCTCTCTCTAGGGCCCCAAGATTTTCCACTCGTTGGCCACCAAAATCCGGCGCTGTTTCAGCTAAAATGACAGACACTTGTTATTGTTTCCGAACCGAGGCGAGCGCGATTGCCTCCGACGATTCGTATCGCGCCGACACTTTCGTAGAGAAAAATAAAAAAAAAATCGTACACGATCGACGTGCGCAAAAAAAAATTAAAAAAAAAAATAAAAATCAAATTATCGTGTTAAGATTTTTGTGTTTAAACGTCGAGTGGATATCGCGAGAGATCGAGCATCAAAAAATAACGTGAATCATAATCTACGTACTCCGAGGCTCCCAGCGTTGATTGCTAATTAGCCAAATGCGTAATTCGATAAAAATAGTTTAAAAAACATTTAGCGTGATAGGTAATTCGCGAGGATTTTGATTCGCGAGCATTAAAAAAACTTTCATTGCGTTTTGCGAAGATAAATCATTTTCCCGTCATGGTGGACGATAAAATATTTTTTTTCTGGTGTTTTGTTGTCGTGGGTGAATCTCCGTCTAGGATCGCACATGAGCATGTGAGAAATCCAGACGCAGGATCATTAAATCTCGCCGCAGCCTCGAGACGTTTCGTTCTTCTCATTTTTTTTTTTTTTTTTTTNAAAAACAAACGATCGTGTTCAGATTTTTGGGTTTAAACGTCGAGTGGATATCGCGAGGGATCGAGCATCAAAAAATAACGTGAATCATAATCTGCGTACTCCGAGGCTCCCAGCGTTGGTCGCTAATTAGCCAAATGCGTCATGCGATTGGCTAATCAAGCGAGCAGGTTAAAAATAGTTTAAAAAACATTTAGCGTGATAGGTAATTCGCGAGGATTTTGATTCGCGAGGATTAAAAAAAGTTTCATTGCGTTTTGCGAAGATAAATCATTTTCCCGTCATGGTGGACGATGAAATATTTTTTTTCGTGTGTTTTGTTGTCGTGGGTGAATCTCCGTCTAGGATCGCACGTGAGTATGTGAGAAATCCAGACGCAGGATCATTAAATCTCGCCGCAGTCTCGAGACGTTTCGTTCATTCTCATTTTTTTATTTTTTTCTTTTTTTTTCTTTTTTTTTCATGGTTTAGCTTCTTCCATCTGTCCATTGAAATGGAAAGACATAGGACACGGGGGAGAGCTTGGCCGTAGTGAAAGGCGGAGGAATAGCCCGAAGCCCACAAGGTCGCCAAATGGATTTATGGCTTTGGCTGAGTGTATATATGAAATACGAGATGAGACGTTGGCGTCCATCGCGGTGGTTCGTTCGTCAAGTGAAAGAAATGCTTTTCGCCAGCCCCGCGCGCCCCTGTCACTATTTTCCCCGGCGTCCTGTGCGTGTCTGCTCGCGGCCTGGCTTTTCTCCTGCTGCTGGGAGTTCGGATCATTAAGCATCGCTCTGCGAGTCTGGTCAAGCGTACGGTAATTGGTCTCGGTAGAAGAAAACGTTCGCGTTGAATCGCGACGAGGAAAAGGATAAAAACTCTCGGAGCACGCACTCGCAGTCGCGATGTACGAGACATTGATACATCGTGAATAACCGTCGATATTCCGTAAACGGAAATGAAAAAAAATGGCGAGTGATTCGAGGCAAAAAAAAAATTGATGGATCGTTTTTCTTATNAAAAAAAAAAAAAAAAAAAAAAATGAAAAATAAAAACGCACCGGATCGCGACTGATGGAGGAGAATGAAATAATAATAATGATGAAATTGTCTCTAGCGAAGGAGAGAAAGGGGGAAAATGATGGCAAAGGGAAACTGCGAGCTGACGAAAATCCGCAGAGTGCTCACGATTTTTATGAGCTCTGCGTATATCCACGTTTCAGTTCAAACGTAGTTGCTCGGTCAATGGGTTCGAACGCGAACGATATACGAGCAAGAGACTCAACAAGAAGAAGCGTTGGGTCGTTGAAACTTGTTCCTCTCGCTTCCTCCCACTTCCGCTCTGTTCTCGGTTTTTTTTGTATGACGAGAACGACGTTTGAAGGACGAAGAAGTGACAGAGAGAGGGATCGAGTGAGAACAAGGAAAATCGTCGTTTTTGCGAGGGATTGGCGAGCGAGCTCTCGCTCTCTCTCGATAAAATTGCACGTAACGATAAAATCGACATGTGCTTGAAAACTGACATATTCGAGGGTCGAAGGGTGTCCGGAAATGCTGTTATGGAAGCCATAAAAAAAATCCATCCCTTGGACCGAGCTCTCTCGATCGATTCCCGTACTTTGGGGGTCGATGAGTTTTTACGAAAACTCTGTTTTGATTATTACGGCGGAATTTAATCCTCTTCCGTGGAGGAAGACTCTGCAGCTCTCGTCGTCGGAAACTATAAAATTCAATCTGCACGCAATAAGAAACGACTTCATTCGTTCGAGTCTTTTATTGACATCGCGTTTTTTATTATTCTTTGAGTTCGAAATGACAAAAGAATGTATACGATTCGCAAGTTACGAGCTGGCAATCAAATCGTATCGCCTTTTCATTTACGCGGTTTTATAATGTTTGCTTCCCATCATTTCCGAAAGCTCTTGCATTTTTACAGCCAGGCATACACTCGTGATTATTGAAACGATTCCTGCAATGGAAAGAACGTTTTTTTTTTGGAAAAGATCGATATTTTCTTCGATACGTTCGACGAAACGTTTTTTTTTTTTAAATAATTGTCAAATTTCTGGCGTTCCAATCGTTAATTTCGTTAGAAACCAAATATACTGTCAGGATAACCAACATTTTGAAATTATTGAAAAATATTTCGTGTTCAACAAAATATCGACCATTTTTAACAAAAATTTTGTTGAAAAAGATCGATATTTAGTTCGGTACCCTCGACTAAACGTTTTTTTTGAATAATCCCAAAAATTGTGACACTGCAGCAAGAAATATTTTAGAAAGTCTCTTCGGAAGAAAATTTCTGTCGTTCCAATCGAAAATTTCGTTGAAAATTTCGTTAGAAACCAAATATACTGCCAGGATAACGAACATTTTGAAGTTATCAAAAAATATTTCGTGTTCAACAAAATATCGACCATTTTTAACAAAAATTTGTTGGAAAATAGCGATATTTTGTTCGATACGTTCGCCTAAACGTTTTTTTCAAATAATCCCAAAAATTGAGTCACTGCTGCAAGAGATATTTTATAAAGTCTCTTCGGAAGCAAATTTCTGTCGTTCAACTCGTAAATTTCGCTGACGATTTCGTTAGAAACCAAATATACTGCCAGGATAACGAAAATTTTGAAATTATCAAAAAATATTTCGTGTACAACAAAATATCGACGATTTTTAACAAAATTTTGTTGAAAAAGATCGATATTTAGTTCGATACGTTCGACTAAACGTTTTTCTTTTAATAATCCCAAAAATTGTGCCACTGCAGCAAGAAATATTTTAGAAAGGCTCTTCGGAAGAAAATTTCTGTCGTTCCAATCGAAAATTTCGCTGACAATTTCGTTAGAAACCAAATATACTGCCAGGATAACGAAAATTTTGAAATTATCGAAAAATATTTCGTGTTCAACGAAATATCGACGATTTTTAACAAAAATTTTGTTGGAAAAGATCGATATTTCGTTCGATACGTTCGACTAAACGTTTTTTTCAAATAATCCCAAAAATTGAGTCATTGCAGGAAGAAATATTTTAGAAAGTCTCTTCGGAAGCAAATTTCTGTCTTTCCACTCGTAAATTTCGTTTCTCACAAAATATCGAGGAAAAAAAAATGAATTTCCATTGCGGGGCCAGATAAATAAACGAGGAAGAAAAAAAAAATAGGTGAGGAGTGTTTCTCGAGCTGAGATTTGGTCTGGAAATGGTGCGTCTCTACGCGCACCCGTTTGGTTAGCGCGCGCGACCCCGATTTGTCTTCCATTGCTATAGACGCGTGACGCAATTATATCGGCCGGAAAAGTGAGAGCGCAGAAAAGCCGGAAATATATGTGTATAAATGAGTGCGAGTGTGTATAGTTACGAGAGAGAAGCTCGACGTGCGTATATACAAAAAGCTCCGCATGTATATATCGTTACGCGGCGGGCTTCGGGGAGCGAGGGGAGCTTTTCCGACTTATACAATGGCGGGCGGGGTAAAGCTCGGTGTGAAAGCGGGCGGCGATAGAATGGGGAGAAAGTGAGAAAGAGAGAAGATGGGTCAAGTAATTGGATACCCTGGCTGTGGCCATATTAGAACGCACGCGGGAGGTGAGAGCAGCGCGAGAGACGAGGAGAGGGCGCTCTGGCAAGCGCGACGCTTTTCTCTTTCCCTCTCTCTCTGTCTTTCCTGCTGTCTGACTATCGCTGCCGTTACTACTGCGAGGGAACTGCTGCGGCGACTGTATCTACTGGGCTCGCTCGTGAGATGCCGTTTCTCCTGCGCGATCCGTGGCAAACGGATGCGAGAGAAAAAATAATTGTGCGAGGGCGATCGAGACTTGCGTTCGTGTGCATGCGTTCGTACGTTCGTGTGTGCGTCGGTCACGATTGCTGGAGGGAAAACTGGAGGCGGAAAGAACAGCTTGATGGGGCGAAGACTAGATTATGAGAGAGCGGGGAAAAAGGACTGCGAGGGCGAGGAGAGAAAAAAACTAAATGAATACGCCGGAAATACCGAGGGATGCCGATTAAATGGGAAAGGGGGGGGGNTATGAGAAAACAAAATACTCAGGAAATGAAAAAACAAAAAAAAATTATAATGAATAAATATTAATAATAATTTCATCGATTCTTTCACTATTTCCCTTCGACAAAAACGACACTCGTTATGGTGTTTCCTTTTGATGCCTCGTAGAGAGGAAGCTACGAGCTAGGGGACGGTGAATTGTTTTTTTTCTTTCAGATTTGGAAATTTTGAAATTTTCGCAAATTTAAAGATTGATTACTAATTTTTTTTCTTTTTATAAATATTGGGAAGGTTGGTATTGAATTTGGAAAATCTCGGTTGAACGGTTTGGATTTAATGATTTTTTGAATTTTACGAAAATCTGAGTTTTTTCGAAAAATCGTCTAACCGCTTGAATTTTTGCAAATTTTTGTAAGATATTTTGGATAAGACTGTTCTCTTCACTTTCTAGAAAAGTTGTCGAAATTTTATGATTCAAAAGCAAATACGAAAAATGCTGCAGATCGAAATTGAGGAAGAAATTTGCAAATTTTAATTTGCAGCGTTTTTTTTTAAATCGACTTTTCAAGAAATTCGACAACATTGTCGTCAAACAAATCTTTTCCGCATTTTTTCAAATATTAATTGAAAATTTCATTAATTTGACGTTGTATTGCGAAAATAATCGATAAAGAGACTCGATCGACATCGAAATTCAAGATTTTCTTGAACATCGTAAGAACCTCGTCTATGGAAGTCAAAAAAAAGATCGAAATGGATTCGTCATGAATGTTTCCATTCCATTTGAACGAAATGCAAAAGAAAAGTCTCCGAGGCCGAAATATTTGACAATGGCCAGAGATTTCTCATTTTTCTTTAAAGACTCGAACGAGAATGGTTAATTGAGAGAAAGGAAGATAAAGATACACAAAAGGAGGTTTTTGGAGGGAAAAAGCAGCGAGAAGGAGAGACGGAGGGAAATAGAGTCGAGAATTGAGGGTCTCGCGATCACATCACCCAGAGCTTCGTCGCGACGTGTTTTCGGCATATCGAGAGACACACCATACATCTCTGCTGGCTGATGAAGCACGTATAATGGAAACGGCAACCGCAGGAGAATCTTGCAGCCCATAGGAAAAGCGTACGAGACACAAGTCTCTCTCTCGCCCTTTCTTCGTCGCGGTACCGTTTTAGTATCCAGCAAATACGAAGACGCAGTAAGAGAAACGGCAAAAGGTGCAGCAGCAGCAGGCTCCCGGGTTATCTAACACTTAAAATTAGCTGAGGATCGAAGGCACACGATTCTCGCACGGGTCACGTATCCCTCGGAAAGGTATTGGCGCGAGAAAGCGGGAATAAATGTTGAAATCTTGAGGGATTATTTTTTCAATGGGGTGCTTCACTGATAAGAGCTCTGACGATGAATTCCTGACACTTTCACTTTCCGCGGCGATGATTGGCATCACTTGTCGATATTCGGAGACTTTTTAAACTTTCTCGACGGAGTTCGAGCTCGTGCGGTGATCGCACGAGACGTCAGACAAATTATTCGCTATTTTTTGACGTCGATCCTCGGATTTGCACTTTTTTGTATTTTTAGTTACGAACACGATTGTGTGAGGACTGTGTGACTTTCACGGAAATGGCTCGTGGACCACGGCGGGCCGTTGGAATTTTTTTATCTTACGAAAAAGATTTTTGGTATTTTTTTTTGTTTTTTTTGTGTGTTTTTTTCTTGTCAATTGATACGTGATGCGTGTTTTGCGAGTTTAGAAGATTTCGAGACGCACCGCGTTTCGTCCGGGCCGGATGGCCGCCCGTCTCAGAGTGAATGTCTTATTAGTTATTTCTGGCAAGCTCTCCTTCGAGCAAAGCTCTTCTTGCTCGTCGTCCTCATCTTCTTCCTCCTTCTCTTTACGCGATGCTCTGAAACACTCTCTATACGTACGTACGTCTGTTGGTTGTTGCACACGAAAGTGTATTCCTATCAGTCCCGCGTTTCCACTGCGTGTACCAATCTTGGTGGCCTCTGAAGTATAGTGGGAAAGGAAATCGCGCGTGCCCCACACGCTGCACTGAAAACAAAATTTCGGTGGAAAAGTTCGACTAAACTTTTTTTTTTGAAAAATCACAAAAATTGTGTCGATTTGCTTCGGAAGCAAACTTTTGTCGTTTCAATCCTAAATTTCGCTGACAATTCTGTCAGAAACCAAATTGACTTTGAAAATAACGAAAATTTTAAAATTATTCAAAAAATATTTAGTTTTACGTGTTCAACGAAATATCGACGATTTTTAACAAAATTTCGTTGGAAAACGATCGATATTTTATTTGATATGTTTGACTAAACGTTTCTTTTTGAATAATTCCAAAAATTGTGTCATTGCAGCAAGAAATATTTGAGAAAGTCTCTTCGGAAGCAAATTTTAGTCGTTCCGATCGTAAATTTCGCTGACAATTCTGTTGGAAACAAAATAAACTTCCAAAATACCGAAAATTTTGAAATAATCGAAAAAAATATTTGGCATCGCAAAATATGGACGATTTTTAAGAAAAAATTCATTTCCAGTGTAGGAGTCCGAGCCCAACTTGTTTTTCACCCTCAGGACATGTTCCTTTCCACTTGTGGATAAAAATAACAAACATGAATAGAAATAATCAGAATTTTTTTTGTGAATTTTCATTTCGTCATGATTTAAAAAAAAAAAATTTTCACGCGGATAATTTTCTCTGAGGTCTTCGCACTTGAAGAGATTAAATATACGCGAGAGCGAATGGGATTGAGATGCATCGTCATTGCATTCCGCGATGTTGTTGTCCTTGAGTCACGAGCCATAGCAAAAATATTCAAAACGCCGACGCTTTTCTCACTGGCGAAGCAGCAGCTCGCACATCTTCTCGCGCTCCGTGTCGCGCGTCGACGTTTCGAAATTATTCGACCTCCTCGCTCTTGGCCACTTGGAGATTATTCTACTAATAGACAAGACAGAGAGAGAGAGAGAGAGAGAGCGTTAAAGAGACGCGGAGCTTATGCACGAGTATGTATAGTTAGGGAACAGCATATGCACGATCACGAGACAGAGGGAGAGGAATCCCCGCGCAGCAGAGAGAGAGAGAGGCGAGAGAACCACTTGAAACTGTCGCACGAGTATATTTCGCTCCGTGCTCTGCGACGACAGTTTCCCAAAACTTTTCCTCTTGTCCTCGCCTTCTTGCTCCTTTTTCCAGCGCGTTTCCCTTCCGGAAAACACGTCACGCTCCTGCCTCTCCACGCAGACATGTCGAACGATTTAAAAACTCTGAAAGGAACTTATTCATATCGATGATTCTTTTTTTTTTATAGTGTCGTTGCACTTTACATGCAGAGAGTATGCGCTGTTTCCGAGCGTATGAATTTTTCAAGCCTTTTCGTCAAATTTTACCGGAAATGTGAATTTTTCAAAATTGGGGTCATTTTGACCCCATGCAGGTTAACGGAACGGGTGAAAAAATGAGGTTAGCATTCTAGGGTTAGATCCCGCGCCCTTTCTCTCTTCGTTTTCCCGTTTTTTATCGTTTTACCGCATTTTTTACTGATTTTCCGACTTCGAACAAAATCGCTCCAGGCTCACGCGATTCTGCATTAAAAAACGAAAAGAATGAGCCCAAGGAGAAGCCTGTTCGTTAAATTTTACCGGAGATATGAATTTTTCAAAATTGTCATTTATAACTTTTTACTCAATTTTCCATTTTATCGTTTAAACGAATTTTTGACTTTTTTGTCGACTCTAAGCAAAATTCCTCCAGGCTCACGTGATTCTGCATTAAAAAACGAAAAGAATGAGCCCAAGGAGAAGCCTGTTCGTTAATTTTTACCGGAGATATGAATTTTTCAAAATTGTCATTTATAACTTTTTACTCAATTTTCCATTTTATCGTTTCAACGAATTTTTGACTAATTTTTCGACTCTAAGCAAAATTCCTCCAGGCTCACGTGATTCTGCATTAAAAGACGAAAATAATGAGCCCAAGGAGAAGTCTTTTCGTTAAATTTTACCGGAGATATAAATTTTTCAATATTGGGGTCATTCTGACCCCAGGTTTACGGAATTGGTAAAAAAAATACGGTTAACGTTCTTAGGGTTAACAACGCTAATGCACTTTTTATCTGTGGATCTCGACGAGATTTTTCCTGCTCGTCAAAAGCTCGTTACATATATATTTCTTTTTATCGAGCTGTATATTTAATTGCTAATTAAATTGGCAATGTCACTACGCGGATTATTTTTCACCGCATCTCGCCAGCCGTCGTAACATCATTTGCACATTATTACTCGTTAATACATATTTAATTAGTAACTCGCGATAACGTTTGCTAGCTCTTACACCCTGTTCATAAATTTGCATCGTATGAAAATGAAATTTCAAGCTCGGGAGCTTTCTCAGCCATCAAATGGTTTTATCACCGCGCGCGCGATCCACCAAACCCTAGCACACTATCGCGCACGTCGCTCTCTGCGTTCTAGCGACTCTGCCACATCCCTCAACGTTTTCCTGCTAACAACGCACACTCGCTCAACTTTACGTCCCATTAAAATCCTCGCTCGTACAAAGAGGCAAGAATAAAATAGTATGTAATCGACCGCGTGGCCTTTTAATGTTTTTATCATTATCTAAATGATTATTATAATTATTACGATATTCTAGGAACCTGGAGATTGCATCGAGCTCTCAAAAATCATCCCAGGGTGCAGAGATTTGTATTTTCATTTGTTCGATACGATTTTTTTGAATAATCCCAAAAATTGTGTCATGGCAGCAAGAAATATTCTAGAAAGTCTCTTCGGAAGCAAATTATTGTCGTTTCCCTCGAAAATTTCGCTGACAATTTCGTCAAAAACCAAATTAAATGCCAAAGTAACGAAAATTTTGAAATTTTCAAAAAAACGTATTTAGTTTATCGTGTTCAACAGAATATCGACGATTTTTAACAAAATTTTGTTGGAAAAGATCGAAATTTTGTTCGATACGTTCGACTAAACGTTTTTTTTTTAATAATTCCAAAAATTGTGTCATTGCAGCAAGAAATATTTTAGAAAGTCTCTTCGGAAGCAAATTTTTGTCGTTTCCCTCGAAAATTTCGCTGACAATTTCGTCAAAAACCAAATGAACTGCCAAAATAACGAAAATTTTGAAATTTTCAAAAAAACATATTTAGTTTATCGTATTCAACAAAATATCGACGATTTTTAACAAAATTTTTATTTTCATCGGTTCAACGTTCTCCATGAATGCTCTTGATGAAGATTCGATCTCCAGGAGTCGCCGGTTCAGGTCGCGGCAGCGTAATTCTTTTGGAATTTTGAGCTTGAATTATTTTCGAGATCGAATTTCCGGAGGCGAATCAAAGGCGCGCGGTCTTTTGATCACCAGCATTTGAAAGTCAATGGAAACGATGCCACACACTTTTTTCCTTCTGTGTCTTCCTCGCGGATCTCATCGCGACCAACGAATCCATGGAAAACTGACCGCCCAGCACGTACTTATACAAAATGGGGGACAGTCAGCAGGCTCTGGGCTTCGGAAAACGCGATGAAAGGGACACACAGAGATATGCACACAAAGCTCGTGTGCGGATAGATTTCACAGCATTCCACGAGAGATCTCTGAAGAGCTGGACTGGAATGCATTCAGCTTCGTGAATTTTCGTCCGTTTTACCAAGGGTCACGCATACATTCGAATTGTCACGAGATTTGGAGGAAAAAAGAAGAGTTTCAGCAGCGCATACGATTCCTTATACTTTGGTGAACAATGCTGCTGCTTGTTTCATGTAGGAGACGTTCCACGTTAATCCAAAAGTCGCCAAACGTTCCTTTCCCTAGAATTTTTTCAAATACAGTCATTTTTACGATTTTCCAATTTTTCAAGGTCATTCGAAATGGTAAAGAAATTTTAATTCAATAAATTGAATTTTAGTACACAGCCCAGCATTTTGCTTTTTGAATTCGGGAAATATCGGTTGGATGGTTTAAATTTGATGATTTTTCGAAAAAGTTTTTTGAAAAATCGTCTAATCGCTCTAATTTTTGCAAATTTTGTAAAATTTGTGCACAAGTCTCTACTTTCTGGAAAAGTTGTCGAAATTCGGTAATTTAAATGGAAATACAAAAATTGCTGCAAATTTCCAAGGTCATTCGAAATGGTAAAGAAATTTTAATTCAAAAAATTGAATTTTAGTAAACAGCCCAGCATTTTGCTTTTTGAATTCGGGAAATATCGGTTGAATGCTTAAAATTTTATGATTTTTCGAATTTTTCGAAAAAGTTTTCTGAAAAATCGTCTAACCGCTCTAATTTTTGGAAATTTTGTAAAATTTGTGTACAAGTCTCTACTTTCTCCCAACTTTTTAGAAAAGTTGTAAAAATTCTATAACTTTAATGGAAATACAAAAATCGCTGCAAAATTTGAAAATTGTTCAATTTTTTCACATTAAAATTTGAAAATTGTGCAATTTTCGTAAATTGAAATAAAAAATTGTTGAATTTGTTCAAATTTGCAAAATCTTGAGCATCTTGAGGAAGGAATTAGCAAATTTCAATTTGCAGCCTTTTTTTTCACGTATCCAATAAAAAATATCGAAAGTATCGAGCAAGAGTTTTCGAAACGTTTGAAAATGCGTAGAGAGAATAGTAAAAAATGGAGCGATATATTCGACGTGAAAGCTCCGATACGTATGCCTAATACAGAGACGTTGAAATGGAATAAAAAATAGTGTTGGTATATATGTAGGGAGTGGGTGGTCGGTCGGGAGTGTCAACAGGAAAACTAGCGAGCTGAGCAATTTTCCACTCGTCCAAGCTCGACGTATACAAAATCGACACGTATAGTAATTCGCGTTGGGCATAGAGAGAGACGCGGAGGAGTGTGATTTTCCGGCATGAGGTGAAAATGTACACGTGGATTTTCCGTTCCGGTGGAAATAGCGGACGTCCAGGAAGCCAAGTTTGATGGATTTTCTAGTTTTTCGTTCTGCTTCCGCGCGATATGTATATCTGGCCGATTGTGAATTCGAGTCACTTCCGTTGGGTTCTGATTTTCCGAAATATCTTCTGCTCGTTCGCTGATCTCTTGCCATGGAGATCGAATTTTTTCTTATCGAATTCCATTTTTTTTTTTTCGATTTTTTTTTGTTTTTTATTTCCATTGACGTTGAAATTTTTTCTCAGCTCCATAAGTGCCGACACATCCGTGCGCTCGTCGTGCTCTCCGCTGCTCCCTGTGCGCGTGCAAGTGGATTTTTCTCCCCATCACTTTTTCGTCCATGAGTCCAT
>JBAJMU010000005.1:14664730-14707787 GCA_037952995.1 Hyposoter didymator
TTTCGATCACGACGATTTTTATTGGAGTTCGCGGAGAAATTAATAAATCTCTTTGAACGATCGACAAATATTGTACGAAAGTTTGAAACTCGCCGGGCGAAAAGCCCGCGGGCTCCGAAACGCGTTCTTCCACGTGCGGCTCCGAGTAACAGTTTGCAACGGGGTGTGCGGTGTTTTGCGAGAGAAAATGAGAGGGAGAGATCGGAGTTTGGTGTGGTGCCAGTTTCGCCACGAGCTTTTGCGAACATTATGAATTTCGTTCGCGTGAGATCGATCGATGCAGTTTTTCTGGCGAATCGAACGAACGGATCGCGATTGCGAGAGTGTGCGAGTTTTTGGTTAAATGGGAAAATTTTTTTGTTTAAATTGTTGGGTTTTATTGGACGTTGGAATTTTTGGCACCCCTGCGCGATCATCAAGGGGAAAATTAATGAAAATGTCTCAACCCACGAAGCAGTTATTTCGCTTCTTATCGTTATCCCATTTAACGGATTAACCAGACGATTTCCGAGACCCAAGTGTTTTCCCTTGTGTACGCAAACGGCTCGAGTGTTTTTTTCGTCCGGGGGATAAGGAGAGTCGCGAAAAAAGAGGAAAAAGGAGTGTGCGGAGAGCCAGGGATAAAGGTCTCGAGAGACAATCGCGAGCCATTAAATAACTCGTGCACTCTAACCCTCCGGATAATCGTATTTCGCATTGACAGCAATAATTCTTTTGGAGTTGGAATGTCGAGCGAATAGAGTGTGGAAAATGGAATATCGAGTAATTTTCCGATTTTTCCCAAGTGCTGAGGGATCGCAAAGATTTCTATTTTTCTTTTTATCGCTGCATTGTTTGGGTTCGATTATTTCCTCGTGCATTCTATTCTCCTCTTTGCTCCCTTGGGATAATGCTCCTCGTGGCATTTCCTCTTAGGGCAGCGAGCATTCTTCACGTACTCGCAAAGATTCTTCTTGCTGCGTTTGTTTTTTTAAGCGACAGCCGGACCTTTCACAGAGAAAATTCGCCAAGACGGTGGGCGTTTTCGAGATGACGAAAAAAATATTATTACTCGAGGAAAATGTTGCAAGATTTTTTTTTATCAGTAAAAACAATAAATTACATCGATTTTTAAAAAAATATCAAGTTCGTTCGAGTAATTGCATTGAAAAGAAATTTTTTTTGGAAAATTTCGATATTTTGTTCGATATTTTTTTTTTTTTTTCGAAAAATCCCAAAAATTGTGTCACTGCAGCGAAAAATATTTTAGAAAGTTTCTTTGGAAGCGAATTTCTGTCGTTCCAGTCGTAAATTTCGCCGACAATTTCGTTAGAAACCAAAAATACTGCCAAAATAACGAAAATTTTGAAATTATCGAAAAATATTCAGTTTATCGTGTTCATCAAAATATCGACGATTTTTAACGAAATTTTTAGTTGGAAAATATCGAAATTTCATTCGATACGTTCGACTAAACGATTTTTTTGAATAATCCCAAAAATTGTGTCATTGCAGCAAGAAATATTTTAGAAAGTCTCTTCGGAAGCAAATTTTTGTCGTTCCACTCGTAAATTTCGCTGGGAATTCCATAAAAAACTAAATACATTGCCGAAATATCGAAAATCTTGAAATTATTCAACAAAATATCGAAAATTAAAAAAAAAAAATCATCTCCAATGTGCAAATAAAAATTGGATCGTGTCGTCGAGAAATTCCGGGAAATGTCTCTCTCAACAGATCGCGATGAAATAAAATGAGTAAAAATTTGTTTGAGCGGAATTGCAGTGAATCGTAGCGAACCGCAGAATTATAAAATCCCAACAGTTCAAATGTGAAAAAGCTCCCGCAGCAAATTTGCATAAATGCAAAAAAAAAAAGGCTTGGAAAATGTGAAAAATAAATTGATGATAAATTTTCCACCTCACTGTTTACACGAATATTATTTAAAGGAGCGAAATGAAAAATTGAATAAACTGAAATTACCGGTCCAATTAGTCGACTGTACGGAGGGCAGTGCAGCGTGAATGAAGTTTCGTTCGGTTCGATAATTGATACTGTCCGATCAGCATAATTGAACAGTGTCGAATTATTTCATCGTCAAGGCAAAATAATGAATCAAATTTCTGGATAATCATTGGATTATTGTGCATGCTTGTTGGCTGGGGTCTATCACATGCGTATCAAGTTTATTCCACGACGAAAAGTATCAGCTTCGTTCACATACATGTGCGTGCACTAAAAACAAAATTTTGTTGGAAAAGATCGATATTTTGTTCGAAACGTTCGCCTAAACGTTTTTTTTTTTTGAAAAATCCCAAAAATTGAGTCACTGCAGCAAGAAATATTTTAGAAAGTCTCTTCGGAAGCAAATTTTTATCGTTCCACTCGTAAATTTCGTTAGAAACAAAAAATACTGCCAAAATAACGAAAATTTTGAAATTATCGAAAAATATTTAGTTTATCGTGTTCAACAAAATATCGACGATTTTTAACAAAATTTTGTTGGAAAAAATCGATATTTTGTTCGATACGTTCGCCTAAACGTTTTTTTTTTTTTGAATAATTCCAAAAATTGAGTCACTGCAGCAAGAAATATTTTAGAAAGTCTCTTCGGAAGCAAATTTTTGTCGTTCCACTCGTAAATTTCGCTGACAATTCCGTTAGAAACCAAAAATACTGCCAAAATAACGAAAATTTTGAAATTATTGAAAAATATTGAGTTTATCGTGTTAAACAAAATATCGACGATTTTTAAGAAAAATTCATTTGCAGTGTGCTTGGCACAATACGTGAAGCTCCTTTTATTTGATTTCTCTATTAAAGTGGCGATCGAGAAAGAATGTATCATTCTCGAAGACTTTTAAAGTGAGGCTTCCGACTTTTCTCCCCTCTGCTACGAAGATCAAAATTTATGGCCAAATCGAGATTATCTCCGCACGGGGAGAAAATATATCCCGGTGTAAAAAACACATGGGGGAAGTTTGCTGACTGAATGAGGCGGGATTACGTTTAAAGACTTCTTCGGCATGCAATTTCGTGAAAAAAAAAACAAAATTCTCAAGACGTCGTCGAGAATTTAGATTTGGGTGCGTGATGGAATGTGCAAAATAATTTATCGATTTCGGAATTTTATTTTTATAATAAAAGGAAAAGCGATTTCTAAACTTCCGCTAAGAGTGGATTTTGTATTTTTTTTTTCGCATTTTTCGTGGATTTTTGAAAATTAATAAATTTTTAAATTTGAATTGAAATTTTTTAAATTTATTTTCAATTTATTTCCAATTAATTATTGAATTTAATAAAATTATTAAAATTTTCATGGAATTGAATTGAGATTAAAATTCACAGATTCAAAAATTCGAAATTTTGTAATAATGAACAAAAAATTCAAAGAATAACAAAATTCATATCTCCGGTAAAATTAAACGAAAAGGATTCTCCTTGGGCTCATTCTTTTCGTTTTTTAATGCAGGATCACGTGAGCCTGGGGAAATTTCGCTAAAATTCAAAAAACCAGTAAAAAACGCGTCAAAACGATAAAAAACAGGAGAACGAAGGGACAAGAGTCTTGAAAAAAATAATCATAATGAAAAATTTGTTTCCCGAGCCATTTAAATTCTCAAAAGAAACAAAAATCCATAAAATCGATTGGATTCGATAAAAACTATAAAAATTGCTAAACAATGTCACTTGAAACGTTGAACAGCCGGAAAAAAACGTTGGTGCATATATTTCCGCCTATACTCTTATTTCCGAGCTCATCGGATATCGAGAATATATATATTTTTTGACTCAGCCTCCCAATGCTCCCGGATAAACGCTTTTCGCGTCGAGAGATTCTCCGTGGTATGCTTTGGCCATTGACTATCTAGTTGAGTGGCGATAAAGTGAAACGTGCGAGGGAGATATGTCCCCACGAGCACTCTCATATACACATATATCTATATCGTGAGAAACTTGAACGATCTCGGTGTATGAAAATGCTGATCCGAAAATTCATCGTCCCGAAGGAATTTTTCAATAAAACATCGAGTTTAAATTCTCGAATGTTCTCTCTGGTGGTGGTGGTGAAGCTTGAGCAAATTTCCGCGAGCTGTGTCGTTAGCGCGATGATATAAAAGCGAAGCAGCAGCGAACTATATATCGCGGATAATCTCTCGATCGAATTTCCATTACATTAATTATCATTTGCTCGAGGGAAAGGACTTGGAGGAAATATAGAGAAATAAAAATCGAGGCACAAACATCGAAATGTCAAGGAATCTTGTTAAAAAAATAATTTTTCTTCGTCCTCACAGGCGACTCTCTAGTAATTGGAAAAAAAAACAATTACTCATGGATTAATTGCCTGGTCACGAAGGGTGCAATTTGGGCTTTTGGGGAATCGACTTAATTGGACTTTACGGGGGAGGAACTCGCTAAAAAGCTTGTCCGCACGAGAAACATCGCCTGCTCGATAAAACGCGCTCTCCAGGAGGCTGCTCCTCATGGAAAAAAACTCTTTCCCTCTCTTTCTCTCGCTCTTCCTTTTTGCAAGGAAACGATGACCCAACACACACCGATTAACCGGCTCCTTTCGTTAACGCCGTCAAACGACCATTCGATGTCTCGATTAACGTTCCAACGTGAAAGTGACGATGTACGAATACAAATTACTGCTTGAAGCTCCGGAACTGAAACGATCGAGGTTCAACTTTTTTGACGATTACGAAAGTTATGGTGCGATCAAGTTTTTTATTTTTTTGACTTCGTCTCCAACCATCGAGCTGTCCTGATCGCCGCGAAACGCAAAGAAGGTACGTTTCCATATGCAACGTCAATTTTCTATTAAATGGGCGATATCAATTTCGTAAAAACACGAGATACAGAAAATTTTTTTTGGAAATAATGATTTTTAACGATTTTTAACGCAATCCGGTAATTACGACGACGTCCAATCATAATTATTAATAAATTCTCAATTATAAGCCTCGATCGTAATTTCTGATAGCTCGAGAAATTTTAAGAGGCCTCATTATGTCGAGATATTAATTTATAAAAATCCCAATTTTTAGTAGTTTCTCGTAAGAGCGTGTGTTAAAATTTGCAATTTTCAACATTAAATATTTTGATTTCTAAATGGTGAAGCCTCTTAAAACTTTGCATACACTTTTGTGCAACATCGAAGAAGCTTTGTTTAATTTTTCAAAAAAATCGTTCCCAAATTTTTTTCGAAATTTTGTTTATTACATAAAAAATACAGATTTGCTCGGACAATCTCGGATTTGGAGTATGTTGTTCTTTAGTCAATTTGTAACAACTTTTTTCAATGAATTTAGGCTCGCAAAATGAAAATCAGAATTTTCAGTAGTTTCTCATAAGAGCGTGTGTTAAAAGTTGCAATTTTCAACATTAAATATTTCGATTTCTAAATGGTAAAGCCTCTTAAAACTTTGCATGCACTTTTATGCAACATCGAAGAAGCTTTATTCAATTTTTCAAAAAAATCGGTCGTAAAATTTTTTCGAAATTTTGTTTATTACATAAAAAATACAGATTTGCTCGGAAAATCTTGGATTTAGAGTACGTTGTTCTTTAGTCAATTCGTAAAACCTCTTTTTAATGAACTTGTGCTCGGAAACGATTTTGTATGTGAGAAAAACTGAAAACAAATACAACGCCACAAAGAAGTAATTTCTCTTTGACACCGTAAATCATTGGCAATTATTTACCTGTGTCTCATAAAGGGGTTTAGCATTGAGACTGTAATTTTGGTAATTTCTCGTATACTCCAGTCCAAACAACGTTTGTTACAATGCCGAGCCCATGAATCAATGGTGGTTATTCCGACAGGGCTTGTATTCGTTCACTCCCTCTCGATTAGTTGTTAATGATTGTTCTATACATTCTGAGAGCGATTCACAACGATGTAGCGTCGTTATTCAGGAGATGTGTATTCCTGAGAGAGAGAGAGAGAGAGAGAGAGAGAGAGAGAGAGAGAGAGAGAGAGAGAGAGAGAGAGAGAGAGAGCGAGCGANGAGAGAGAGAGAGAGAGAGAGAGAGAGCAAAATGTCTGAATGTACAGTGGAGAACGATAGGGGATAGGTTAGTAGAAAGTAGCTGTGCAGGTCAGACGTGGTTAGTAGATTAGTAGCTGGACAGGAACGCGTGGTAAATAGGGTAATTACGGTCAAACATAACTAGTACATGCACTCGGCAGTGATTAGGCACGATCAACACGAGAAGAGGACTATATACCATTCCACAATCAGGCAGTTTGCCAATCCGACGTATTATACTAGTTCCGCCCCTACATACGTATACTTATGATGTTTCCTCTCCCGCCCTTCGAAATGACATTCGAGACGGAGCTCCCAATATTTTTCTTTCCGCAATAAGCTCATCCCTTGCCCATGATACGCCACAAACAGGCATTTCCATATTGTTTTTCACGTGGCTTCGCGAGCACACTCTGGAAACAAAATTTTGTTAAAAATCGTCGATATTTTGTTGAATACGGTAAACTAAATATTTTTTGATAATTTCAATATTTTCGTTATTTTGACAGTATTTTTGGTTTTTAAGGGAATTGTCAGCGAAATTTACGAGTGGAACGACAGAAATTTGCTTCCGAAGAGACTTTATAAAATATTTCTTGCTGCAATGACACAATTTTTGGGATTTTTCAAAAAAAACGTTCATTCGAACGTATCGAACCAAAAATATCGATCTTTTCCAACAAAATTTGGTTAAAAATTGTCGATATTTCGTTGAAAACGATAAACTAAATATTTTTTGACAATTTCAATATTTTCGTTATTTTGGTAATATATTTGGTTTTTAATGGAATTGGCAGTGAAATTTACGAGTGGAACGCCAAAAATTTGCTTCCGAAGAGACTTTCTAGAAGATTTCTTGCTGCAATGACACAATTTTTAAGATTATTGAAAAAAAAAACGTTTAGTTGAACGTATCGAACAGAATATCGATCGTTTTTCAACAAAAATTTTGTTAAAAATTGTCGATATTTCGTTGAACACGATAAACTAAATATTTTTTGATAATTTCAAAATTTTCGTTATTTTGGCAGTAGTTTTGGTTTCTAAGGGAATTGTCAGCGAAATTTACGAGTGAAACGACAAAAATGTGCTTCCAAAGAGACTTTCTAAAATATTTCTTTATATCGATCTTTTCCAACAAAATTTAGTCCTTCGTGCATTTGCAAGGAACATATAAATTATTCGTGAACTAAAAAATCCCAAAACCTTCTTTTTGCACTATTTTTGTACTCCAAGCAAACTCGACTGCGCCTACGCGTGACTTTTCGTGGCTCGGTGAGCACTGAACGCGCGCTTTAGGCATGGCCCGTCACTTAAACCTTTGTACACATACCGCTCATACACACGTATAGGTAATACGATATTTTCTCGTGATTTATGACATTTTTTCCCTCGAAGCATACAGCGTTTTGTGACGCGCCAATGCTCACGAGTGTCACAGTGTTGAGCCAGCATGTGAGCAGTTTCTTCCTCGCTCTCTGTGTCCTCCTCATGGCGTTGTGTCCCTTTCACGAGCTTCGATCTGCCTCGTCCTTATTTTGCTTCTCCTTAGTCTTTTTCCACGTGTAACCCTAAAATCAATGATTATCTGTGGATACGCAGGAGCAGCAGGAGTCGCGTGTTTAAGGGAGCGAGGAAAATCGTCGGTCGAGCTTTTGAGTAAAAATTGACTGAAAAATCCAAGGACAACAAAAAAGTGGAAATCCTTTGTCATTTATTTCCATTGACATCGATTTTGCATGCTGGATAAAAAAAAAAAACATTTTTAGTTCGAAAGGATTCTCGACTTCCTTGGAGATCGTTCGTTTAATTGTTTTTCACGTTAAAAATGCCAAATGCAATTTGACAAAAGCAAAACTGTTCTTTTCTCAATGGGAATAAAATATTGTGCTTAATTTATCATGAAAAGGATCGAGTCCTGCAGCAAACGTGTCCAAGGGGCAGTCGCAATGAAAAAGCTTAATTCAATCGCTTTCGAGTCTTTCAAATGTTCAATTCACTATCGAAAAAGCTTTCCAGTCTCTTCCGTGTGTTGCAAAAGCTCAAGGCGTTTCTTCGAAGGCTCCATACGATCGGGAAGCTTCTCCAGGATAATTAATGCGATGCAGCGGTTCGAGGAAAGTTTAAGGTGTTTTTTCGCGATGTATTTAGTGCCTGACTGGTTAGTGTCTCATCGATACGTTCATGCGATAAAAGTGACGAAGCGAATTAGCCAAAAAAAAAAAAAAAATGCTAGCTCGATTTTTTTTGGTCCTTAATTTTTTTTATCGCGGAATTCCTCGAGGACGAGGCTCCTGCGACAGTTTTCGCTCAATTTGATGGTCCTGGAATCTCAGGGATAATCGCTTGGAATAAAAACAAAGCGATAACTATTTCGCAAGCTCATTAGTCGAGGTTTTCGTTGCGAGGAAATTTATTTTGTCGTTCTGCGGTTACACAGCGAGTCCGCGAGTGGCTTAAATAATAAAATACGTGTTCAGTGATCAGGAAGTATTCATAAAGAAAGGTGTGAGAGGCACGAGGATTATGCGAAGAGAAAGGAACAGAGACTGTTGGCAAGTTTAAACTTTTGTTGAAATCCGCAAACTTCTCGTCGTATCTCCGCGATGCTGCTGCTGCTCCCCACTCTGTGTACGCTCGAGCGCACAAGATTTACCAATCTTATCGTCGAAGCTCCAAGTTCATTACACGAGGATCTTTCTTAGCCCTTTGCTTCTTTCGCTCCAACACCCACTTTCTTTCCTTCTCAGCAGCCTCGCGTCTCTGCTTCTCTGGCTCAACGTCGTCGTGGCGAGCAACTTTTCTCTCGAACAAGTTTTGCGGTCCTCCTGCAATCCCAACTCTCGCCAACTAGTGCGAACAAGCCTCTCCCCGCGATGTGGCAAAAAATGTGAAGAAAGAAAATTGATAATAACGGAAAAATAATTACGAACGAAATCTTTTGGAAAGTTGAAAGTTTTCGAATAAAAAAAACGATTTGCTTGATCGTATTCGTCGAATTTTTAACCCTCTGTGGTCAGCTGGGGTCAAAATGACCCCAAGCCCAACTTTGAGCTGGATTTTCGTAAATTACAAAAAATTTCACGTCCGACCGAGAAAGCAGGTTGAAAGTTTTCGTTGGGGTCTGACAAAGTGGGTCAATCGTTGGTCGACACATTAGTTACAGCCGCACACACGTCGTTCATCAGAATGTGTCTGGACATTTTGAATGGAACCCTCGGGTCGGCAGCTGCAAAACCTCATTGCATTCTCGAACGTGCTTTTCGATTGACACGTGCTTCGTATTGTCTACATTTTGTAAATCACGCTAATTTCAACTTGGCCACACAGAATTATTTTGTCGCTGAACGCTTCGGCGCCGCACGTTCAATCAAAAGCTCGACGAGTTTTGCGCGCCTGACCGGCGGGAGGATGCGGAGTTACGCGTTTGTCGAACTTGCTCGTGTATATACTTATCGACTAACCAACTATTCGATAAACTGATGCAGTGTCAACTGCAGCTGTTTTTCGACGTTTTCGCTAGGGAAACTTTATTCGCGATAATTTATTCATTTGAAACAATTTCATGAGTCAATTTATTTGTAGAAACAAAAAAAAACACGAATGCGAATTAAAATTTGCAAATTTCAATTTGCAGTGTTTTTTGTATTTGCATTTAAATTACATAATTACGACAAATTTTCTAGAAAGTAAAGAGAAAGTACAGAGTCGTACACAATATTTTACTAAATTTGCAAAAATTTAAGTGGTTCGACGATTTTTCAAAATTCTCAAATTTTTGAAAAATTCAAAAAATCATAAAACTCGAACCGTTCAACCGATATTTTCTGAATTCAATACCAACCTTCCTATTATGATACTCTATCTATAAAAAAAACAATTAGTAATAAATCCTGAAATTTGCGGAAGTTACAGCGTCGACAGCCTTTTTTTGAAAATTTTAAAATTTCGTAGAATTCGTATTTTTCAAATAATTTCGACGACTTTTCTAGAAAGTAAAAAAAAAGAACAGAGTCGTACACAATATTTTACTAAATTTGCAAAAATTTAAGTGGTTCGACGATTTTTCAAAATTCTCAAATTTTCGAAAAATTCAAAAAATCATAAAACTCGAACCTTTCAACCGATATTTTCCAAATTCATCACCAACCTTCCTATTATGATACTCTGTCTATAAAAAAATAATTAGTAATAAATCTCAAAATTTGCGGAAGTTACAGCGTCGACACTTTTTTTTGAAAATTTCAAAATCCCCTAGAATTCGTATTTTTCTAGCAATTCCAACAAAATTTTCAGAGAATGATGAGCTCGTATAGATAAACGTCTGTGCAAAACGGGAGCCCTGTAGCTCAAACCGTTCTCGAGTTACAAACGTTTGAATTTTACAAATTTAAACGTTTGAATTTTAAAAATTGCACCATCACACAGTTGTCTCTTTTAAGAAATAAAAATGGATTATTTTGTAGCAACCTGTATCCACTTTAAATTCAGTTTTAATACTTGGCGTGGGCGTAAGACGAGGGATTGAAAAACATTAAGAATGCAAAAACTCGAGGATATGAAACAGAGTTGCAAAGAAGACGAGGAGGACGTAAAAAAGGATTCTCCGAGTGTTGACTCTGCATGCACACATTCGTGTACACACAGACACTCGTATGCATATGTGTAAGGATAAATATGTAGATAGCTGAGTCGAGATCCTTGTCATCTCGAGTAGATTCTCAATATCCATGATACGAGATACGCGGGATGAGTTGGAGGGGGCGAAGGGGAAAAAAGGTGAAGAACAGAGTGCAAACAATGGGGAGGAGAAAAAAGAAAAAAGAAAAATTGACGCCTTCCATTTCTCAACGGCTTTCTTATCAAGAATGTAGTGAGTTTCACCACCGGGAACCGGATCGGTGAAAGTAAAGTTGGCGAAGAAGAAATAGCAGCTGAGAAAGCACTCGAATAGACATTCCCTCGAGGCACGCGGAAGCGAAGGAATTACACAGCCCCTGGCCTGTTCAACCTCCAGCGAGTAAACTTTGACGATTAATAATTTTGTTTCATTATGAATTCCATTTCAGCCTCTGGCTACGACCAAGTACACATTCTCCATTTTTTTTCTCCCTCGTTATGCACACCGTGACACTTGTTAATACGCTTTTCCGCATCACCACGTTAAGGGTCGTTTGTTATGTGTGAAGAGTACGAAAACGCTTTGACTCTGTATCCCAAAGGAGACTCGAGTCCATTTTGATGATGTGTATCTTTTGGATTTCTCGGATCAAATTAATGTCGAAATATTCATTTTTTAATTTATCTAATTCGCTCGGGAGTAAGGGAATTTTATTTTATTAAAAAATCATTGAAATCATCGCTCGAACGATGATTTTTCTTTCTTCGATCTTTGAGAATTTTTTCTTAATTAATTTTGGAATTTTTTAATTTTCAAAAATTGCGCAAATTTGAAGATTCATTATTCATTTTTTTTTCTATAAATGGAGCATCGCAATAGTTGGTATTGAATTTGGGATATATGGGTTGAACGCTTGAACTTTTACGATTTTTCAAATTTTATAAAAATCTCAGTTTTTCGAAAAATCGTCGAACCACTTTAATTTTTCCAAATTTTCTACGATATCGTGTACAAGTCCGTAGGTTCTCTTTACTTTCTCGAAAAGTTGTCGAAATTTTGTAATTTAAATGGAAATACAAAAAACGCTGCAAATTGAAATTTGAAAATTGTTTCCTCGAGATGCACAAGATGCACGATGCTCAAAGCTTCCAGCCGAAATGAAAAATGCAGTTTCTCGTAGAGGAAGATTTGAGTTTCGTGCATCCGGAGCATCTTGAGGAAGCAATTTGGAAATTTCAATTTTTTTTCCATTCTTTTTCGCCATTTTCTTCGATTTTTCCGAGCGTGCTGGACCTTTGGCTCTCCAGAGTTTTAAATCCACAAGCTGTTTCCTCCAGGATGCGCTTTTCTCGGGGAGAAGAAGAATTTTCTTAATACGAAGATGTAAAAAGAAGAAAAAAAAAGAAAAACTGTAATCTTTGGCTGAAAATTTGCGAAAGCGATAAAATTCGATGGGGCTCGCCCTCTTTTCCAATCAGGTTTCAATATGAAATTTAAAGAAAAATGTATCCCCCTCGACCTTCATTATGCAAAGATCGCCAGCAGCACACTGAGCGATCCATCGAACAAAGAGCTGCGCCATAGCAACCTCGTAAAATAACGGGAAAAAGTTCTCTCTTCTCGAGGCTTCGAGATTATTGGAAGTCAACAGACTTACGTCAATCAGGGCTCAAGGAGATAAATTTCCCTCCTCCACATGGCTATAGACCTTTTGACCTTCTGGATACACTAAAAACAAAATTTTGTTGGAAAACATCGATATTTTGTTCGATACGTCCAACTAAACGTTTTTTAGAATAAATCCAAAAATTTCGTCATCGCAGCAAGAAATATTCTAGAAAGTCTCTTCGGAAGAAAATTTTTATCGTTCCACTCGTAAATTTCGCTAACAATTCCATTAGAAACCAAAAATACTGCCAAAATAACGAAAATTTCGAAATTAACAAAAAATATTTAGTCTATTGTGTTCAACAAAATATCGACGATTTTTAACAAAATTTTGTTGAAAGCGATCGATATTTTGTTCGATACACGTTCGTCTAAACGTTTTTTTGAAAAATCCCAAAAATTGTGTCATTGCAGCAAGAAATATTTTAGAAAGTCTCTTCGGAAGCAAATTTCTGTCGTTCGACTCGTAAATTTCGCTGACAATTCCCTTAGAAACCAAATATATTGCCAAAATAACGAAAATTTTTAAATTATCAAAAAATATTTGGTTGACCGTATTCGAAAAAATATCGACGATTTTTAACAAAATTTCAATTCCAGTATTTAAATAATCCACATGACGTAACACGCGGTAACGTGGCGATTCTCATGGAAAATAAAAATGAAACGCGTGCCCACACGATAATAAAGCAGTTTCGCGATCAAACATCTCTCGGACATTCATCGTGACGTACTAATGAACGAAAAGTTCATTAGTATACAGTTGATGAGTAAAACGAGAAAAATTAAGTGTTCGTTATGGTGCAAATGAATTTTTCGCACTTTTTTTTCTTTTGGAAAGTTTCAATTAACTCGCTGGATTAAATTCAAATTTCCATCTCGTTAAAAAGACGCGCGTGAAGATGGATCAAAGTTTCTCGTGTTTTGACACCCCCCAGCAAAACATGTACGCATAAACAACGCTCAGCAGAACTCGCGCATGTTTGGGGAGGATCCTACGAGGTTTGAATTTCTGGCTCGACAAACAAGTTTAGAATTTTTTCTAACCCACATATTTGCCTTCGTCACACGTACCGCTCAGTCAATATGCCCCGCCATGGGATCAACTTTCCCAACGTGACGTATGATGAACGACGAGTCGCTATATTTTTGCATCTCGAGAGTAATATCTCGAATGTAAACTTGATCATCGGACGTAAAACGGCGAGACCATTTTCGGTACGAAAAGCAGAATCATTTATTAATTAAATTTTCTTCCACAATTTTCGTCCCTGAATTAGCGAACGATTTTTTTAAAAATATTTGCAAGAAATAGAGTTTTGAGTAAATTGAAGTTAGTAAATTAGTTTAAAGTGAACTTGGTGAGCTCGCGAAACTACTGAACTTACGAATTTTCGTTGGGATGAATATTGCAAAAAAAAAAAATGGATAAATTGAATTTTTAAGTTGAAGCTGCTGATGAAATTCTTGGCTACAAGCTCATTAAAATTTTTGCGGCAAGATAATCCATAGAAACGTCCACCGATGTAAATAATGTCCTTTATAGTGTAAATTCTGTGGAAGGTCTCGTGGAGATAGGAAACACGAGCTGAGGACAGGTGTTCGGTTCACCAGCCAATTAACCCATCTTTGTATTTCAAGTGAAAAGTTCCAGCTCGCCAGGCTCATCAGCTAACATTTCTGCTTTAATTTGCAAGTTGAAACATTTTCTCGATGCGAAAAAAAATGAAAAACAACGTAACTATTTTTATTATAATTGTCATTTTTTTTTAATCGCCTCAGGCAAGATCCTGAATGTTTTCTCGCGGAAAACAATCGTTGGAATCTCGCATGGCCCGGCCCAAAGTTTTTTGTGCTTCGATCTATTCGCAATAAATTTGGAATCCCAAGCACGTGGTCCAGAATTTAGTGAGTCTCTGCAAAAAGATTTCAGCGAAGCGTGATGGGATTTGAAGAGACTTTTCCCTCGGACAAGACGCGAGGCATCAGGGAATAAACTTTATTGCCACCAGCAGTGAGTCTGAAAAGCCTCTAATTTTGAATCTATCAACTTATGAAAGTTTCGTGGTGGGTTAGCTGTTTCTGTGATATTTTCTTGCCACATATTTGACGTCGTGGTGAGCAGCACTTGCTCGGCAACCCCCTCGAGTCATTTCTTTTAAAACTCTTCTCTCTCTCTCTGTCTCTTTGGCTGAACGTGTATCCTCGACACAGTGACCCAAACTTCCACTCAATCAATTCGCCCGCCTCCGCAAAAGCTTTTGAGACTCAGCCCCATAGCCAAGTATGGGGCTGTGTCTCTATGGGGGCACCATGAGGAAAAAAGGGTGGCTGGTTGCACTTTTATCTCATGTTAGTAATCTTCCCTCTGCCGAGCCAATGTTTCGTGAGAATTAAGAAAAAAGCTTTGTTTGTGTGTCACACGTATGGGGCAAACGAAATGAGGGTTGGATGAAAGTCATGGGGGTTCTTGGACGAAAGAGGGTGGCAGACAGAGTTGAGTACTTTTATTTGCAAACGATCGATCACGATGTGTCTTCCTGGCTGTCAAAAATTTTGTCGTGAAAAAAAAANCTCTGCAAAAGCTCTTGAGACTCAGCCCCATAGCCAAGTATGGGGCTGCGTCTCTATGGGAGCACCATAAGGAAAAAAGGGTGCACTTTTATCTCATATTCGTAATCTTCCCTCTGCCGAGCCAATGTTTCGGGAGAATTAAGAAAAAAGCTTTGTTTGTGTGTCACACGTATGGGGCAAACGAAATGAGGGTTGGATGAAAGTCATGGGGGTTCTTGGAGGAAGGAGGGTGGCAGACAGAGTTGAGTACTTTTATTTGCAAACGATCGATCACGATGTGTCTTCCTGGCTGTCAAAAATTTTGTCGTGAAAAAAAAATGGAAAAACCGTTTAGGCACTGTAGTGGAAATCAGGAACACAAAATTCGTGTATAGGTTGTTGGACGTTTTCTTCTCGGACTGATGAAAGAAGCTGGGAATTCCGGCCAATGCTTAAAATTTATTTAATTAAAAAATACCTCATTAATCTCGTGCGCTGCAATCTTGTAACTGAACTTCACGAAGAACGCTATTAAGCGAGATCTTTTTTGTAGTGAGGAATAGGAAATTCCCGGCTATCACAAAAAATTTGTCGTGAAGAAAAAAAAAATGGAAAAACCGTTTAGGCACTCTAGTGGAAATCAGGAACACAAAATTCGTGTATAGGTTGTTGGACGTTTTCTTTTCGGACTGATGAAAGAAGCTGGGAATTCCGGCCAATGCTTAAAATTTATTTAATTAAAAAATACCTCATTAATCTCGTGCGCTGCAATCTTGTAACTGAACTTCACGAAGAACGCTATTAAGCGAGATCTTTTTTGTAGTGAGGAATAGGAAATTCCCGGCTATCACAAAAAATTTGTCGTGAAGAAAAAAAAAATGGAAAAACCGTTTAGGCACTCTAGTGGAAATCAGGAACACAAAATTCGTGTATAGGTTGTTGGACGTTTTCTTTTCGGACTGATGAAAGAAGTTGGGAATTCCGGCCAATGCTTAAAATTTATTTAATTAAAAAATACCTCATTTGTCTCGTGCGCTGCAATCTTGTAACTGAACTTCACGAAGAACGCTATTAAGCGAGATCTTTTTTGTAGTGCGGAATAGGAAATTCCCATTGCAAGAAATACAGGAATTCCTGGGATGCTCACTCGGTGGCCGGTTATTCGAGCGAAACAATGTGGAAACTCATAAAACTTACTTTCAGTTGAATAAAAAGTGTCGGTTTTAATTGTCAGCGTCTAAATCACTTGGCACGGGCAGTTGATACAATTAATAAAAATTCGTTTGAATCTTTTTCGTGTTCTGTGCTCTGGCTCCTCGTCCAGCACGGTCGAGCTCGTTCGAAACACCTGCTACGTATCTCTTCATGCATTAGCTCCCGTTTATGAATGTCCGGGCAAGCCACGGCCACGAGGATCGAGTTGGAAAATCCTGTAGCGCGGAATATAAATGAAAATTCAGGCGGGGACTGTATGCTCGGAAATCTATTGGCGAAACAGTTTTCGCGATGATGTCTGTGCGGTGGGGCTATGGATCCTGTGCATGCTTCTCCTGTCGATGCTTCTCAACGTGCGGTTGATGGCCCTCGAAGCATCTGCTGGCTTATTGCATCGCGCAGCTGAACAGAGGCACGACAGAGCTTTCTGCAGTGTCTCGGCTGCTGCGGCCCTGCTCGATCGTTCTCCCAATTGCGATCCGTGAGGATTATTAACCCTGGAACGGTAACCTTATGATTTTGAACACTAAGTATGAAATTTTGTTGAAAATCGTGGATATTTCGTTGATAAACTAAATTTTTTTTGATAATTTCAAAATTTTCGTTATTTTGGCAGTATTTTTGGTTTCTAACGGAATTGTCCGCGAAATTAACGAGTGGAACGATAAAAATTTGCTTCCCAAGAGACTTTCTAAAATATTTCTTGCTGCAATGATACAATTTTTGGGATTATTAAAAAAAAACCGTTTAGCCGAACGTATCGAATAAAAAATCGATCTTTTCCAACGAAATTTTGTTTTCAGTATATTCCAGTAACCTGGGGTCTTAATGACCCCAATTTCGAAAAATTCACATCTCCGGTAAAATGTAACGAAAAGGGTTCAGGGCTCGTTCTTTTCGATTTTTAATGCAGAATCACGTGAGCCTATGGAGAAATTTCGGTTGCAGTAAAAAAAATAAGTAAAAAATGCGGTAAACCGATAAAAACTGGAAAAACGTCATTTGCTGTAATTTTCTCTCGCCAGTAGCGAAGGCGATATCGATGGGAATGAGTCGGCGGGATTCACTCCGAAAAGAAGGCAAAAATGGTGCAATATTCTTGCGAATTTTCATAGTACACACGAGAGCAGCATGAGGCAAGAGAAAAAATCATAATAATAAAAAGACATAAACGTTCATATTGGGCTTAATAAATTCTCGACTTTATTCCGAGGCCAGGACACGCACGAGGTGTGTACAAAATGTTTACCGATAGCTTGTGCTGCTGTCGTGTCTCCATTCGCACGAAGTTTAGGGCCAGACGAAATTTAGCGTGAGGTCGCGCACGCAATTGTGGAGAAGCAGGCCAATGAGTTATTCCAGAGGAGCGTTTGCACGCGCGTTGCTTTTATTTCGACGGCGTGCCAAGGCTGTTTTGAGGTTTCGAGCTGGAAAAGTAACCGCAAGGGGAGCGAGCCCCACGTGCACGCATTATTGTTTGTAAAGCACATAATGAATAGCCTCAACTTCTCAGGGGAATCAATGGACGTTGCCGCACGAAGAATCCATCGAAATCCTCAAGGAATCCCATTCGATATTAAATGCAAAGGCATTCGCAGCTAAAGTGGCAAAATGTTGGCTTGATTTCAAACGCCTGGGGAAAAAAACACATGCTCCTTTTCCCTCTCTTCATAAAAAATGCATTTGCTTCATAAACATTTTGTATATTTATGTTCAGGACGTGTTACACACCATAATATATCATGGGGCTAGACACTGAGCATGGAATTATGGGGTGGAGTTAAATAAGCGATGTTTCAGCGTCTTGAGCCCACGAGCAATATTTTTTACGAGGCACAACATTTTTTATTCCCTCTTTTGAGATGAAAATTGTGGTGCCTCATCGCAGCCTCTTTTTTCCCCATATTTTCACATCCGTTTGAGCTTTTCGTAACGGAATTTTTTTCATACTGTTTATACAAAGTGTATCTTCCTCCGAGGGGATCGAGCAACTTCGAAATTGTCGATTTTTACAACGAGCTACCAAAATCGATCGAACCGCGCCTATAAATTCAACAACCAGCTCGATCCCAATTTTGGCCAAATTTTCCAACACACTTCCATCATCGTCCCTCACAAATCACCCTCCTCGCTCGAACCCTTAACTTAGTTCCACGCTATATTCGCTTGCTTTTCGCAACGTCAACCAATTTCGCGGCAGCGGCACGCTGCGAGGGAGTATCATCAATGATTGCCTCCGCTGCTCTACCGTCCAAATTATAAGATTCACGTACATTGGCAAATTAAGCCGGAGTCCACATTTTGCCCGAGTGTGAGAAATTTATAGATCGCGCTGCTCACGGCCTCCTGTTCGGGGAATCAAATTTCAAGCCTCGCTTATGCCTCCAACTCGATGGAACGTCGTGTTGAAAAAAAGAGGAAGTACATAAACAATATCTTGGAAAATTTGCAAAAATTCAAACGGTCAGACGATTTTTCGAAAAACTCAAATTTTCATAAATTTCGAAAAATCATCAAATTTAAACTGTTCGACCGATATTTTTCCAATTCAATACCAACCTTCCTATCATGATACTCTGTGTATAAAAAAAAAATTATTAATGAATCTTAAAATTTGCGGAAGTTAGAGCGTCGACAGCCTTTTTTTGAAAATTTCAAAATTCCGTAGAATTCGTATTTTTCTAGCAATTCCAACAAAATTGTCAGAGAACAAAGAGTTTGTATAGATTGACATCTCACAAAATTTGCAGAAATTAAAGCGGTTGGACGATTTTTCAAAATTCTCAAATTTTCGAAAAATTCAAAAAATCATAAAACTCAAACCGTTCAACCGATATTTTCCAAATTTAATACCAACCTTCCTATTATGATACTCTATGTATAAAAAAAAAATTAGAAATAAATCTTAAAATTTGCAGAAGTTAGAGCGTCGAGACGCTTTTTTGAAAATTTCAAAACGTCCCAGTTCGTTCAAATGCCAAAAATAATGAATTCCTCGTGAGGCTTCCAATGCTTCCGATCTTATTGCAACTTTCCCACATACTCCCGAATGAAAAATTTCCACGAAAGAGAAAAGAGTCTGAATAAATCGTGATTAGACGTTAAAGAGGGCGACAGTGCGATGGAAGAACGAATGGAAAACCACACGTCAGAATAGAGTTCATAAAACTTGCATTAGCAAGGATTATATAGCAATGCCGTAGTGATGGATTATATATATTTATGGATATCCATTCGTATCCTTAGTTACGAGGATATCACAGCAGCCACATATGCCAGTGGCAGGTATTCCTGCCAGTGGCATGTGTGAATAGGTGTGTGCGGTCTGGTCCGCTCGATGGCTCAAATGAGGGATGTGAATGGACGAAGAAAAGTTTAAATAGCTCAGGACTTGGAATTATTAGCTGCAGTTCGGAATTGGACCATAAGATTGCTTTTGACATGAACATTTGTATTTAAATGTCAGTGGTAGCTGCTGCAATGGCGCCGACTGTGGAAGGAGTAGCTCGATGAACATTTTTCGATATTCGGTATGAATTTCATTTTATTCGATCAATTTCAAATTTATTCGAAAACAACGAAACTGACATGAAAAATGAACGAAATTCGATTGAGTGGTTATTTTTGTTTGGGCTAGCGTCACAAATGCTTGGTTTGTTTATATTCACGTTATCGATGTTGTTACCAGGTTATCGAAGCATCTGTATGAATCTCATAAATATTTTATCACCTTCGGTTATTTGTGTGGGGAATATTTGTGCTCGTACAATATTCATCCATCATATTTAGTGAAAAATGAGCCTCTAGCTTTTGAGCAAGGATTGCAGTGAAAAGTGCATCTTTGTGCAATGGAAAGCTGATCGTAAGATTGAAAGGAAATGAAGAAAACGCTGCAAATCTCATTTTGTATTTTGGATCGTTTATTTTCGACAACTTTTCTATAAAGTTGAGAGGAAGTATGGACTTGTACACAATATCTTGGAAAATTTGCAAAAATTAAAGCTGTTGGACGATTTTTCGAAAAACTCAGATTTTCGTAAAATTCAAAAAATCATAAAATTCGAACCGTTCAATCAAAGTTTTTCAAATTGATTACCAACCTTCCTATCATGATACTCTATCTATAAAAAAACACTTAGTAATAAATCTCAAAATTTGCGGAAGTTACAGCGTCGACAGCCTTTTTTTGAAAATTTAAAAATCCCCTAGACTTCGTATTTTTCTAGCAATTCCAACAAAATTTTCAGAGAATGATGAGCTTGTACAGATCAACATCTGTGCAAAACGGGAGCCTTGTAGCTCAAACCGTTCTCAAGTTATAAAAGTTTGAATTTCTTCATACGATTTTGGGGAATTTTTCAGGACATTGACATTGAAAACAGGAGAAAAAAAAATTTCAAAAAAGTTTCCTCAAGGGCAATTTTTTGCAAGATCTTTAAAGTGGAGTTTAGAACAAGTTTTTAATTGTTTGAATATTAGTAAAGAGTCTCACGTGTAGTGTTTAGGAAAGAAAAAAGAAAGTAGTCTGCCGGATGTTTGATGCAATGTCGTGGAGTTTGGGTCGTCAAGAAAGGTTTGCTGTCTTCTGGTAATGGTTAAGAGATATGGTGTCGACATTTCGAGTTACGAGGAAAAGGGTGATGGGGAGAAGCGAAGGGTGAATTGCTTGAGCTGGTGCTGATCCTGGAGACGAAAATCTCTCTCATCTCGATCTCGCTGGCTCTCTCTCTTTCTCTCTTTGGCTGTAGCTCACGTTTAGTGCTATAACTCGTTCATCTGTCGAGTCCCAAAGCTCCCTTTTCTACCTCGAGAAACTCTCTGGATACTGGGTGCCGCCGGAAGCTTTAATCTCCACTAGACATTATTCATAACCTTCCGGTAGTCTGATGAATCGATGAGGAAGCGAGCCTCCACAAACTTTTCCCCTTAGTTTCATGCCCATTTTTGCCAGCAGCTTTTCCTCGTGGAGAGTCTAACGGAGTAACTCTTATCGAACTTTAAAGATAAAAAAAAGTGGGAGAAAAATAAATGAAGCCATTTTGTTTGAGAGCTCAATTAGCTCGTGGGGAATGATGTAAAAAAGATGGAGGCTCGCTGAGAGCCTGATTTTCACACGTACAAACGAATAACAACTGCTGAATATAAAAATGACCGAGAAGGAGGTGGCGGATGGTGTATTAACCGGAAGTCGAATAACCGGAAGCTTCTGGCTCGAGTATAACAAACTCCAAACTCGTACGTGTCGAGTTTTGGCAGTTTGGCAAACTCTGTCGTCCGACCACTGGATACAGATAAACGTTACATCGTGTGTGAGTCCTTAATGGTAGGGAATTGTATGGACTACATATTTATGGCATATGCCGTGTCGATACAGCAGGTCCTGTAAGAATCCTTTGGCACGTAGTGCAACAGATCGTCCGATCTGATTTATTTGATGCAGGTATATAAACAGGATATAAAGTTTTTCGATACCGTTATCCTGGTGGAGCTTATCGACAGGATATTAAAAAAGTTTCTTGGGGTGCTGCCCACTATTTTTATGGGTTTTCGAAGCTCCTGAGGATTTGGCCATTTGATTATGATCTTGTTCACGAAATCCAGGATGTGCGATCCTTGAAATGGAATTCGAATCCTTTTGAAACCTGCTGATGGTTGTGTAAAATGAAAATGGATAATTTCTTCCAAAAAAAATGGCCAGATTGTTGGAAAGAATTGAAACTGGAAGGATGGGTCACGAACCCATATGGTCGTGAAGGATATTGGGTCAAGAACGAGTGCAGTGCGTAAACTGGGTAAATCCGAATGGCATACATGCTCGTTCTCGAAAGCGTTGTGGATCCTGTCGCTTTGCAGTGGTTGGCAAAACGCCAGAGCCAACAAGTGTTCCATCGGTGGTGTCGAGCTACGAGCGAGCGAGAGGGGAATTGGTTGGTGGACGTTTCTCCTGGAAAATGACTCTATGGTCGTTGTACACGCGATGGCTCGGTGCGAGGGAACGATTCATCGGGTAACCGAAGCATAGTAAATCGCTATCTGGGGAGAAGGATCGCAGCTGGTCAACTATATTGGCTGAAACATTGTAGCATGTGGAGGGAAGAGTAGAGGAAGGTATAGACGTATTTACGAACGTATTCGATACTCACGTGTGTACAGAGAATGCGTTCCGCTTGACAATGTGTAGGGACGAGTGGTAAAGCGCCAAGGTATAGAACGTTTAGAGGTGCGCAAATGGATGTGGAAGAGAATGGAGTATGCAAGGTCCAGAATGGAGGCTGCTGTGCCCTGGAGATATTATATGCGCCCCCGTGTCACCAAGTCCGATAGAAATCTCATGAGACGCAAGTGACGTTGGTAGCAGCAGCATGCCGCGTTAATACATGCTGGTTCACTCTACTTCGCTCAATCCTTCCTCTTGCTCACTTATTCCTTCCTATCCTATCCCTCTCTTTCCCTTTCGGACTCTCTACACCGGCATACACGAGACACACTAGCCACTCGGTTAATTCGCTGCGGTGAATAATCTAATGGGAGCCCTGGACCTGATGGTACCAGGATGGCGTACCGGATACTCAAGCATCGAATAGCGTCGCTTCCAAAAGCCATGTGTAGGTATAGCAGCAGCCAGGGATGGCCAGGAGAGGATAGATTGGCTTCTGAAGCTTCGCTGCATTGACCTTTTTACCCCAATATTCCGGCGGTTCAGAGCAAAACGCGATATTCAAACTTTGCCACAACTTTTTGTCTCGCAGAAATCTTTCTGTGGTATTAAATCTCTCGAGAAATCTCCAGGAGTTTCAAAAACCGAGAATTTCATTGACTGCATCGTTTTACCCCATTTTCGATTGATTTTTTCACTCCGAGCTAAATTCCCCCAGGCTCACGTGATTCTGCATTAAAAAACGAAAAGAATGAGCCCAACTGGAACCCTTTTCGTTAAATTTTACCGGAGATATGAATTTTCCAAAATTTATTTTATTTTTATTTATTTAAAAATTCAATAATTCGAATTCATTGATGGAATAAAAAAAATNGGTTCAGAGCAAAACGCGATATTCAAACTTTGCCACAACTTTTTGTCTCGCAGAAATCTTTCTGTGGTATTAAATCTCTCGAGAAATCTCCAGGAGTTTCAAAAACCGAGAATTTCATTGACTGCATCGTTTTACCCCATTTTCGATTGATTTTTTCACTCCGAGCTAAATTCCCCCAGGCTCACGTGATTCTGCATTAAAAAACGAAAAGAATGAGCCCAACTGGAACCCTTTTCGTTAAATTTTACCGGAGATATGAATTTTCCAAAATTTATTTTATTTTTATTTATTTAAAAATTCAATAATTCGAATTCATTGATGGAATAAAAAAAATTGAAGTAACAATAACATATAAAATTTGTTTAAAAAATTTTCATTAAAAAACGAAAAGAATGAGCCCAGGGAGAAGTCTTTTCGTTAAATTTCACCAAAGATATGAATTTTCCAAATTTTTTATTTATCTAATAATTCAATAATTTGAATTAATTAATGGAATAACAAAAATTAAAGTAACAGTAATATATAAAATTTGTTAAAAAGCGAAAAGAATGAGTCCAATTGGAACCCTTTTCGTTAAATTTTACCGAAGATATGAATTTTTCAAAATTAGGGTCATTTAGACCCCAGATTATCAGAATACTTTGGAAAAAAATTGGGTTACCATCCTAGGGTCAATTTGACGACCCAAAACGACGAAATCGTCGCTGCAATTTTATGCAATTAGCTCCTGCACTTGGAAAGGTTGGCCGGAACACCGAGAATCATTGAAAAGAAAAGCCATTATTTAAAATAATGTAAATCAAAGTGGTCGTGGAATAAGACTCCATCGATGGGGGATCTCTCGGCGATCCTCGTGTAACGAAGCAAAATTGATGAAAATTCTATAAACTCGGGTGACTCGGTAAAAAGTTAATCGGATTTGAATTTGAAGAGATGGAATGCCTATTTAATATTCCATCTGCAGTCCATTCACCGGAGCTACTTCATTGATCGATCTCATAGAACTGGAAATGTTTCTCGATTTGCATAACTCGATTATCGACGTTGATTATTTATGAGGAGGGTGCATTCATTTTATTCCGCGTGTGTATACATGCATATTTTCTGCAAATTTGCACTTTGCCAAATGGATGATAATAATCAGGAGTTGTGTGTGTTTTAAATGTATGGAATGGTATGCGTTGCCAGCAGAATTGAAAGCGTCATTCATCATTTTGTTCCGGAGTAGAATTTGGTGCGAAATCAAGATTCAGCATCGCCTGCGAAACACTCTATGACGGAATATCGAATAAATGATGGTTTATGTTTCGGCTGCATGGTTCCTGATGAGCATCATCTCGCGCAGCTCGTCCTGTGCCATTTTTTTGAGCAAGGCCCAAATTTTCGTTACTCTGATGCAAATGACAATCGCCCTTGAGGTTAAACGCTGAAACATATCGCGATTTTGAAAAGCAGGCGAGAGTCAGAAAGGGAGAGAGATGGACGGATGCTGAGCATGTGGGGAAAAAAAATCTGATCATGGTGTGCTGGCGTGATGGAAAATAATTGATGCACTTTCTTTGACATTGATCGAACGACTTGGGAATCTTGAATGAGAGACACGAGTCGATAACTCTGCGGGGCTCCTCTGTCTTCGTTTCTTTGCTTCTTCCAGATTCTCCTCTTTCCGTGGTTTCTCCTTTTTCCAGGATGAAAACAAAATTTTGTTGGAAAAGATCGATATTTTGTACGTTCGACTAAACGTTTTTTCAAATAGAAAAGCAAATTTTAGTCGTTCCACTCGTAAATTTCGCTGACAATTCCGTTAGAAACCAAATATGCTGCCAAAATAACGAAAATTTTTAAATTATCAAAAAATATTTAGTTTATCCTATTCAACAAAATATCGACAATTTTAACAGAATTTTGTTGGAAAATATTGAAATTCTGTTTGATACGTTCGACTAAACGTTTTTTCAAATAGAAAAGCAAATTTTAGTAGTTCCACTCGTAAATTTCGCTGACAATTCCGTTAGAAACCAAATATGCTGCCAAAATAACGAAAACTTTTTAAAATATCAAAAAATATTTAGTTTATCGGATTCAACAAAATGTCGACGATTTTTAACAGAATTGTGTTGGAAAATATTGAAATTCTGTTTGATACGTTCGACCAAACGTTTTTTCAAATAGAAAAGCAAATTTTCGTCGTTCCATTCGTAAATTTCGCTGACAATTCCGTTGGAAACCAAATATGCTGCCAAAATAACGAAAATTTTTAAATTATCAAAAAATATTTAGTTTATCGTATTCAATAAAATATCGACGATTTTTCAACGAAATTTTGTTGGAAAAAATCGAAATTTTGTTCGATACGTTCGACTAAACGTTTTTTTGAAAAATCCCAAAAATAGTGTCATTACAGCAAGAAATATTTGATAAAATCTCTTCGGAAGCAAATTTTGGTCGTTCCACTCGTAAATTTCGCTGTCAATTCCATTAAAAACCGAATATATTACAAAAATACCAAAATCTTTGAAATTATAGAAAAAAAAACATCTTGTCAATCGTTCACAGATAAACGAACGAGTCTCCTGCTTTCTGGATTGCATTTTTATGGATGCTGGAGATGTAAATTGGCATTTACATTTAAACAGCAGAGTTTGGGGGGTGTCAGGGACATAATGGGAGTCAGTTTGTTAAAAATGAAAATACACATAAAAAACTACGAAAAACGACAAGATTTGTTTTTTCCTCGCACAAGTCATTCATTAATTCGTCAATGTCACGTACAAAAGTGGGTGCTTTCCTGAAAAGGGAATCGTCGGAGAAATGGACCCGGAATTTAGTCAGTTAAAAGCTAAAAAGTGGGAGGACAATGGTGTCTGGCATGAGAAAACGATAAATAGCTGTTTCGGCGTGGGCAGTGGAAGGAAAAAAAAGTGTGGCTAATATAGGCGAGTGTGTATATAGCGGAGTGTTATTTCAGGATGAAAAAAAGTTTTATTCTATATTTGTGAAGCACGACTGGGGGTAAAAGTGGAAATTGTCATTTTTCAGATCAAGCCCGCGGAGGTGGAGGGAGGAGGGTGAGAACGAGAAGAAAAGGTCGTGAGATGAAGAGCATCGGAGTCTGGTGAAATGTAACGGATCGAGAGGAGCGCGCCGAGGAGGAGGAGGAATCTTTATCGAGTATGACGAAGGTTATGCCAACGACCTTAACCAGCAAGGGAGCATCTTGTAGGCGTGGGGCTTGTTCGTCATCGCTGAGCTCCTTTTTCTTCGTCTTCGTCTTTCTCCGTGGCGAGGGGTCAAAAATATATATAAATATATAAAACGACAGAAAAACAAACTCGTTCACATATCTCATGATGGTGCTCGTTGGCCCATTGGTTCGAGGCTCGAGCAAGGGTAGGTTTGTATAGTTGTGCAGCTGCGCGTGCATGAGGCAAAAGTCACGGAGCTGTATTCATCACTGTTTTCAAACATTCAACAAAAAGCTGTTGTTTTTTTTCCTTTTGCTGTGTGCGAGTGTTTACGTGAGTGTTGGCGTGGGTCGAGAGCAATCTCGTGGTCGGTGGAATGATCCGTGGGCAGGAGTCTGGCCGGTTGTTGGTATTAAAAAACGGGCAAAGGTCAGTGAGTGACTGGGTGGTTGCGATGCCTGAGACTTTCTTATCAATCAGAACGACACAACGATGGAAAACGTCGTCTCTGCTGCAGAGGAACGTCGCGACGTTGACGAATGAGAAAATTTCATATTTTTTCAATGATAACGACGCGAGTGGATGAGTTTAAGGAGCTACGAGAGGTCCAGTGAGTTTTAGGAACTCTGGACAAACCGGGCGCGACGTTTCTGCTCGTAATTAGTCGGCAATGCTGTCGTTATTGGCGCCTCGTGGATCCTCGAGTTCGGAACGTCCTGGACCGCGTTTATAATGAACGCAGATGAACGCTTTACTCACCGCGCGCCGCATCGGCCAACGCGAATGACATCCGCGCACTCAAACGATATGTGAAGACACGCACGAACTCATTTTGCGACGCTTCCTCGTTAACGAGCAGCGGCAACGAGAGATTCTTTGTCTCACTATATCGAAACGAAAATCGCGCTCGAAGGATCAAGCCAAGCGAAAAGAAAGACAAACAGGATGGACACCGACAACGTAACCAGCGTCAGTTCCGTTGGCGGAAATATAACCTCCGGTGATACTTCCTCCTCGCCGTTCGAGGACGTTACCGCGATACTGACGGCCGTGATTCTCGGGACTCTTATCCTCACCACGATCCTCGGTAAGCATTTTTCACTTTTTTCAACTCGCTTTTCTTGCGTCGTCCTTGCGTTTGAATCTTCGCCTTGTTTTCCATGGGAATGGCAACTCGCGATGGCCAATTCTAGTCGCATTATCGTCATGTTTGTATATCGTGTACAGCTCGTTTCTTCACACCGCACACACTCGTCCTCATTTCCCGTTGCTTGGATTCAGGTCACGGAACAACACCGTGCACGCCTGAAATCGTCCAAATACAAAGACGTTCGTTTCCCTCAAAAAAAATATATGTATCTCCATGTCCAACCGATTCCATCCCTGTTTTTGTGTTACCTCGAGTGTCGAGACCGTCAGACCGTAGAAAACCGCGTGCGGTAGAGATTCGACACGATTTTTTCTTTTCATTTATTATTTTTTATCTCCATCCAGTTTCCTTGTACATTTTTTTTCGATCCTCGCCTTCTGCTCCATTGTTTCGAGACACTCGAAAGCGGGAGGGTAGGAAAAATTGTTGGGATGGCTCGTTCAGCGATTTCGTGACTTACTACGAGATGGCCGAGAAAGATCGCGACTCGGACGAGGGAATATTGGGGACGGACAATATTTTTAACTCTGGAATGGTAAACTTGGGTCGAAAACGTCCACGGACGATTTTAAATCTCTTTCTCACTTCGTTCTCCGCTTTTTTATCGTTTTCCCGCATTTTTTACTGATTTTTTTACTCGAAGCAAAATTTCCTCAGGCTCACGTGATTCTGCATTAAAAAACGAAAAGAATGAGCCCAATTGGAACTCTCTTCGTTAAATTTTGGCGGAGATATGAATTTTTCAAAATGGCCGTCATTTATAACTTTTTACTGAATTTTCCATTTTATCGTTTTACCGCATTTTTGGACAATTTTTTGGTTTCAAGCAAAATTGCCCAGGCTCGCGTGATTCTGCATTAAAAAACGAAAAGAATGAGCCCAATTGGAAGTCTCTTCGTTAAATTTTGGCGGAGATATGAGTTTTTCAAAATTGGCGTCATTTATAACTTTTTACTGAATTTTCCATTTTATCGTTTTACCGCATTTTCGGACAATTTTTTGGTTTCAAGCAAAATTGCCCAGGCTCGCGTGATTCTGCATTAAAAAACGAAAAGAATGAGCCCAATTGGAACTCTCTTCGTTAAATTTTGGCGGAGATATGAATTTTTCAAAATTGCGGTCATTTATAACTTTTTACTGAATTTTCCATTTTATCGTTTCACCGAATTTTTGACTCATTTCTCGAGTTTAAGCAAAATCACCCCAAGCTCGCATGATTCTGCATTAAAAAACGAAAAGAATGAGCCCAATTGGAAGTCTTTTCGTTAAATTTTACCAAAGATATGAATTTTTCAAAATTGCGATCATTTATGACGTCAGGAAAATAGGCCAAAAAAAAATGTTACATTTCTAGAGTCAAATGGTCATTCCTCCATGGTGTGACGATCGAGCAAACGATTCTCTTCAATCTAGAATACTCTCAGCTCCTCAATAAACGAATCTTTTTGTAATTTTTGCTCGAAAACGTTTCATCAACGGTTCACAAATAAAATTTGGCAAAGCGAAGCTCGGAAAATTCGCACGACAACGTGACGAGCTTTTTCGTCGCGAAAAAGCTATCTCACGATCTATAACGATGCGAATTGTAACGTACAAGTCTCGTTTCGTGAGTCATCCTTCATATGCGACGGTGGCGAGAATGACGAGGAACTTTGCGGAGAGTGCATGTGCGCAGTCATCGGAATTTTGGCAGAATATTTCGGAATTGCGTCTCAATCAAGAGCAATGCACGTTGTTGTACTTGATACACACACGAGATACTTTGCGCATAGTAGAATTTCAATAAGCTCACTCTATTAGGAATCTGCTGGCGAGCAGGTTATTGGCTTTCCGAGATTATTGGAGTGCGAGTAATTCGAGACTAATTAATCGATAACTTTGTATTATTATGAAAATAATAACAACGAATTAGAAAGCCTTTGATATTCCAGAGGCTTCATTTCGGTTTTCCAGCATCTTCGGTCAATCTGACCCAAAAGTAATTTTCAAGTTCGTCCTTTTCGGAAAATGGGAATTTATATGATTTTTTTTGTACAAAAGCTTTTGCAGTAAATTTTCCACATTTCCTCGATTTTTTGACGATTTTTCGGGGTCAAAATGACCCAGTGTGCACCTGAATTTTTTTTTCAGTGACAATATTTTGTCTCAATCGTTTATTTTGTTTATTTGATTCGAATCTCTGAGCCAAAAGGCTGCACACTCTCGAGAACATGTAGTAACTCTGAAGATCGTTAATTCACACATTACACGCTTCTCGTAAGTTTACTCAGGGACGTCTGGTTACAAGAGTCCTCTTTTGTTAATTTAGCTACAAGGATCGTATATTTCTCAACTTGGTGTGTACGGTGGGAACAAAAGGTGAGGTGTACATACTAGAGAACGAGTAAGAACCAACGTTGTTGAATTTTATTTCTGTCCAGTACATACTCGACCTTAAGGCCTTTGTTTTCCAAGAGCTTTTCATGTAGTTTCCAGTGCCTACGTAATGCTGTAACGCTGGCTAGAAGCGGATATTTCTCTCGACGGTTTTATGTGTGGTGACGACCACGGGGAATATATGATCGGGCGATTGATCGAAAGCTTCGTGCACAAGTGGAAGAAGAAGCGAGTTATCCGCTGTGAACAGGTTATGAAACGAGCTTATCATGGCGTTGTATATGAATGTATAGATATTTGTTTTGCTCCCTGATAGAGGAAGCTATGTGACGGTGGAATTTTTTTTTTTCCAGTTTTCGATATCGATGTGCTTGAGATGTCCCGAAACATCGAAAAATCGTGTCTAGAAAAAATGGCCGGATGTGTGTGTGTGTGTGGATGTTCTGGCACTGTACAATTCAAACTTTTATAACTCGAGAACGGTTTGAGCTACAGGGCTCCCGTTTTGCACAAACGTTGATCGATACAAGCTCTTCATTCTCTGAAAATTTTGTTGGAATTGCTAGAAAAATACGAAGTCTAGGGGATTTTTAAATTTTCAAAAAAAGGCTGTCGACGCTGTAACTTCCGCAAATTTTGAGATTTATTACTAATTGTTTTTTTATACATAGAGTATCATGATAGGAAGGTTGGTATTGAATTTGGAAAATATTGGTTGAACGGTTTGAATTTTATGATTTTTTGAATTTTTCGAAAATTTGAGAATTTTGAAAAATCATCCAACCGCTTTAATTTCTGCAAATTTTGTAAGATGTCGATCTAGACAAGCTCTTCATTCTCTGAAAATTTTGTTGCAATTGCTAGAAAAATACGAAGTCTAGGGGATTTTGAAATTTTCAAAAAAAGGCTGTCGACGCTGTAACTTCCGCAAATTTTGAGATTTATTATTAATTGTTTTTTTATACATAGAGTATCATGATAAGAAGGTTGGTATTGAATTTGGAAAATATTGGTTGAACGGTGTGAATTTTATGATTTTTTGAATTTTTCGAAAATTTGATAATTTTGAAAAATCGTCGAACCGCTTGAATTTTTGCAAATTTTCTAAGATATCGTGTACAAGTCCGTACTTCCTCTTAACTTTATAGAAAAGTTGTCGAAATTATACAATTTTAATGGAAATTCAAAAAACGCTGCAAATTGAAAAAATTGCTTCCTCGAGATGCTCAAGACGCACGATGCTCAATAAGCCAAAATAATAAATATAGCATCTTGAGCATTTTGGAGAAGCAATTTGCAGATTTTAGTTTTCAGCGTTTTTTGTATTTCCATTATTTTTGCTTTTTGGCATACATTGATTCTTTCTGTACACGATGAAATCATCGCGAAGCTACGAGCATGTGAACTGCGATATCTCTGAGACCATATAGGGGATGATAGTGCAACGCGTTTTTTCTTTCGTTGATATGACCGCGCAGCTAATCCCACTGGACAAGCCTCGCTCTCTTCCACTTTGTCTCCTTCGTTCTGCGTTCCCTTTTTTTCCATGCCCTCTAAACCGGAGGATCCCGTATAGTCAGAAGCCTGACTTGATCTGATGCTATCAGACTCGTGGATCTGGAGGTGCGCGGGAAGAATCTCAAGGCAATATCCGTGCTATCAGTCCCGAGCAACATAGACGAGAGGAGAAGGTCGTCCTGGAGTTTCCTCGGACTCTGGTCGTTTAGTTTCTCGTCACTCCTTTCTCTCTTTTCCCCCGAAGAAAGGAGTCCTTTCTTTCGTGTTTGTATATAACCACAGGACGGAAAGCCTTTTGCGGTAAATCCTCCGAAGAAGCTCGTGCGATAATCAACCGCCAACCTGAGAATCGTCCAACAAACTTTGCCCTTTTTTCATTCGCTTTCCTCTCGTACGAGCATTTTTTTTTATCTCGAATCTTTCGGTGCAATTTTCTCCCCGCGTCCTTCCAGCTTATCATTTATTTTTTATCGCTCTCCCCAGACTCTAGAAACGAAATTTTGTTGAAAAACGATCGATATTTTTTTCGATACGTTCGACTAAACGTTTTTTTGAGAAATCCCAAAAATTGTGGCATTGCAACAAGAAATATTTTGGAAAGTCTCTTCGGAAGCAAATTTTTGTCGTTCCACTCGTAAATTTCGCTGACAATTCCGTTAGAAACCAAAAATACTACCAAAATAACGAAAATTTTGAAATTATCAAAAAATATTTAGTTTATCGTGTTCAACTAAATATTGACGATTTTTAACAAAATTTTGTTTGGCAAAGATCGATTTTTTTTTTTCGATACGTTCGCGACTAAATGTTTTTATGAAAAATCCCAAAAATAGTGTCATTGCAGGAAGAAATATTTTAGAAAGTCTCTTGGGAAGCAAATTTTTGTCGTTCCACTCGTAAATTTCACTGACAATTCCGTTAGAAACCAAAAATACTGCCAAAAAAACGAAAATTTTGAAATTATCAAAAAATATTTAGTTTATCGTGTTTTACAAAATATCGACGATTTTTAACAAAATTTTGTTTGGAAAAGATCGATATTTTGTTCGATACGTTCGACTAAACGTTTTTTTGAAAAATCCCAAAAATAGTGTCATTGCAGGAAGAAATATTTTAGAAAGTCTCTTGGGAAGCAAATTTTTGTCGTTCCATTCGTAAATTTCGTTGACAATTCCGTTAGAAACCAAAAATACTGCAAAAATAACGAAAATTTTGAAATTATCAAAAAATATTTAGTTTATCGTGTTCAAAAAAATATCGACGATTTTAAACAAAATTTCATTTCCAGTGTATAATCACATTTTTGGCATTCTTCACATCGAGCCCGATCCCGACGCATCGAACAAGCGCTGCACGTTCGTGGCGCGCGTATCGGATAAATGCAGATACGCATGGAGAGATATTCACGCGAGATAGCCAGAGGAATGTCGCGAACGCAAAGATTCGCGCTTGTGGGTGACAGAAAAGTTTTTTTTTCCGGCACCTGGACTCGATTCGTAAATTTTTTTATTAAATATTCGTTCAATATGTAACGCGCGAGTGAGGAATGCCTTGAGGGATATTGAAATGAGAGTGCGTACCGGGATTTGCGTGTGTCATTTATTTCAGTCTCGCATTTCGATGTATAACAAATTCATATGCGGAGGGCGCGAGAACGTCGATTGAAAGTCTCGGAAATTGAATTTCATTATTTTTTTTACATTTTTTTATTTTTTATTTCTTTTCAATATAATAACAAAAAAATGAATAAAAAAATAAATTTAATGTTTACACAAATTTTTCACGAATTCGAAAGTCACGGAAAGAAATGTCCGGAGCGTTTCGGATCCCATGGAACGTTCCCAAAATCGAATAGTAATTATGTCGAGATTTTTCTTTCATTGTTTCTCGTAATAGCCAGCGGCTTATTTTTACGAGCCAATCCATCACGATTATCCCTTTTTTTTGCCGAACTTGACTAACGTCCGAGTTGCCGGAAGATCCCGAAGCGAAGAGTGTTGGAAAAATCCACTCGCGTTTGCTAACGCGGGCGATACCCATCGCATTCGCTCCCGAGGGCCAGAGGAAAATGTGGAAGAGCATCATCGTTATTGTGGCAGCAGCAGCAGTTGGTTAGCGCACGAGAGATCGCGGGAACTAAGAAAAAAACTGCCTCGGGCTGTGGTGCGATCGATGCGGCCCAGTGCGGTCACCCAACCGAGTATTGACCTCGCCCTGGGGCTGTTTTGTTCGGGAAATTACTGGACCCAACCATCGAGTCCATAGATCGCTGGGCACCACGAAAAATATTGACAGCGATAATCCAATTTTTTTTTACCCATTCCGACAAACTGGGGTCTGAATGACCCGAATTTTAAAAAATTCATATCTTCGGTAAAATTTAACGAAAAGGCTTCCAATTGGGCTCATTCTTTTCGTTTTTTCATGCAGAATCACGAGAGCCCGAGCAATTCCTCTTCGAGTCAAAAAATTAGCCAAAAATTCGGTAAAATGATAAAAATCGGGAGAATGAAGGGAAAAAGGGTTTTGGATCTCTCGGGGTCTTTTTGACCCCACAAGGTAGACAATGCTTTGCTACGTCCCATCTTCACAAAGATTCGCTATTCCAAGTGAAAAAAGCGATGCACGTTGGTGAATAAACAAGCAGATTAAAAAAGTAACAACACATGCTCGCTGGGTAGGGATCCAGCGAGTTAAATGTAGGTCAGAACGACAGAATCCTGAATAGGAATAGTCGCTATTGTAAAACATTTTCTCTGTATAGAGTTTCATACACAGAAAATACATTCGGCGATGAAATCTTCGTGGCATTGCGAATATCCATCGAAGCGAATTCTCGGGATTGTTCCCTCAATACTTTTTCCATTGTAGTCTCGTCCAACATTTTTTTTCGGATATATTTCGAAAGCAAACTCTCCCGAACTTGTTTTGTCGTCGTTGTGTATGCGCGGGAAGAGCAATCGAGCCCGTCGTTTTGCTTGCGAATGTGATTTTTCCAATTTATACAAAATTTTGTCTTTATAAATAAAAATAATAATAATAATGGGATTGGAAAATAAAAAATCGATAGCAATTAAGAAAATTAAGACTTTGCAATAATGCGGTTAATTGTACACGTTGCAGGAAATGTTTTCGTCATCGCGGCGATCGTATCTGAGAGGAATTTACAATCTGTGGCGAATTACTTGATCGTCAGCCTCGCTGTCGCGGATCTCATGGTCGCGTGTCTCGTTATGCCCCTGGGAGCCGTTTACGAGGTGAGTCATTTGTCAATTTTTTTTTCAGTGCCTTCATTGGAAATGAAATTTTGTTGAGAGTCGTTGATTTTTTTTTTTGGAAACGGTAAATGAAATATTTTTTGATAATTTCTAAATTTTCGTTATTTTGGCAGTATTTTTTGTTTCTAACGAAATTTACGAGTGGATCGACAAAAATTTGCTTCCGAAGAGACTTTCTCAAATATTTCTTGCTGCAATGACACTATTTTTGGGATTATTAAAAAAAAAAAACGTTTAGTCGAACTTATCGAAGAAAATTTCGATCTTTTTCCAACAAAATTTTGTTAAAAATCGTCGATATTTTTTTGAACTAAATATTTCTTGATAATTTCTAAATTTTCGTTACTTTGGCAGTATTTTTGGTTTCTAACGAAATTGTCAGTGAAATTTACGAGTGGATCGAAAAAAATTTGCTTCCGAAGAGACTTTCTGAAATATTTCTTGCTGCAATGACACAATTTTTGGGATTATTGAAAAAAAAACGTTTAGTCGAACGTATCGAAGAAAATATCGATATTTTTCAACAAAATTTTGTTTTCAGTTAAATTGGCTGGCCACGACTCAATGATTTCAATTCCTTCGGGATTTCGAGTCGAGAGAAACATTTTTTTTCCTTTTTATCGAAATTTGCAAATGGTATCGAGTTCAAGGTCATTCCATAATTTTTCCGATTTTCATAGTTTCCTCGTTGTGAATAATAAATTCGCAAAGCGTATAAATCCCCGAATTTCTGTCCGAATTCGTGTCTCGATGGTAATTCTGTTTTTCCGTTCGATCGGATCAGAGTTCTCTTGCGAAATAATTCAGCGAACCATTTTCGAAATTAGCATAAGATATACAAAGCAGGATGATGGAAATATTCCCATCGTACGAGCTAAATCATCGGTATGACGTTTTCAATTATTATTTTTCCTGTAAATCCGGAGGAGAACGAGCTCCGCGCCGATGATGTATGCAACTTTTGTTGCAGTTGAGAATATATAGTGTTGGTAGCGACTCGGAGCTTTGAAATCCTCGCATTGCACCATTTTCCAACGTAAAATATTATTCGCGGTGGTATCGTAAGGGATAATATATTTTTTTCAAAATTGCAGCTGATATTATCAACTCATAGATCGTGATAAGCCACTGAGCGTCGATAAAACGTAAAATGAGCCGAGAGATTATATTTTATGGTGGATGAGTGTAACTGATACGAGGATCGAGCTACTGGTGCGGCATGATAATCATTTATTTATTGCATTTTTATGCGTTTATGGAAATAACTCAGGTGCGGATTTCGCACGATGCAAAATTCTTTGGAAAATCAAAAAATCAAATGATTGATCCAAATCAATTGATTTGGATCAATGAATCAATCACTTCAATCATGGATGAGAAGCTTTTTTTAAAATCCTGCAATCTTTGTATTTATTTTTTTATTTTTTTCTTGCTCCGATATCCTGGGGTCAAATTGACCCCAATTTTGAAAAATTCATATTTCCGGTAAAAATGAACGAAAAGGCTTCTCCCTGGGCTCATTCTTTTCTCATTTATTTATTGCATTTTTATACATTTATGGAAATTACTCCAGGTGCGGATTTCGCACGATGCAAAATTCTTTGGAAAATCAACGTGTAAACATAAATAATTAATAAATTCAATAAATTTATACTGAGCACCGAACAAAAATGCACGAACGTCCCAATTTCGTGGGAAACGATCAGCTGCATATTTCTTTTGACCCTGGAACGGTGACTTTATTTTTTTTTCACCTGGTCCGGTAACCTGGTGTCAAAATGACCCAAATTTTGAAAAATTCATATCTCCGGTAAAATTTAACGAAAAGGGTTCCAATTGGGCTCATTCTTTTCGTTTTTTAATGCAGAATCACGATAAAATGAGTAAAACCGGAGAACGAAGCGTAGAGAAACGTTTTCAAGCGATTTTTCGATCGTCTGACCAAAATAATTTTGCACTACTGAAAATAAAACGTTATTCGTGAAATACTGAGCACCGAATAAATACTGAGCACCGAACCAAAATGCACAAACGTCCCAATTTCGTCGGAAGCGCTTAGCTGAATATATCTTTTGACCCTGGAACGGTGACTTTATTTTTTTTTCACCTCGTCCGGTAACCTGGGCTCAAAATGACCCAAATTTTGAAAAATTCATATCTCCGGTAAAATTTAACGAAAAGGGTTCCAATTGGGCTCATTCTTTTCGTTTTTTAATGCAGAATCACGATAGAACGAGTAAACCCGGAGAACGAAGCGTAGAGAAACGTTTTCAAGCGATTTTTCGATCGTCTGACCAAAATAATTTTGCACTACTGAAAATAAAACGTTATTCGTGAAATAGCCGCGAAAGCCAACTCGTACAACGATAAACTGCCTGAAATTTTCATCGGCCATGTCGTGCCATGCTCCGAGACAATTATCGTTCGTCCAGGCTGACTAAAACGTTGCCGTACTACTATAAACTTGACTATAGTGTGGCTCTATGCAGGAAACTATTTCAAACAGCCGCGACGCGCTCGGTTCTGATATTTTAGAAGGAAATTCATCTTCTCATGGTTTATTTCGCTGTGTGCAACATTTTGCACATACTTGTTGGGCTCGGTAGCTGCTCCGATGGCAAGGAAGAAAAGAGCGAGGAATTTTTATCGAATTACTCGTTCGCAGCCCTTACAGTCAAATTTTCCTGGAATTGAGCGAACGGGGCTTGCAGTTTAATTCTCAATCGAAAATATATTCGCGTTCCATCCTTCCGAGGATCCTTTGAAAGGGCTGAAGGATCTGATCGTCGAATAGAAAATTCGGATCGAATTACGCGATAAAAAAAAAATCGTAAAAATTGCAATCATTTGCTCACCATCGATTTCGATGTGGAAAGTCAAAAATTATGAATTTTCCTACTTTTGCAAGAAAAATTTCGACATTTTTGTCGTTGATCTCTTCGTTCTCCCGTTTTTTTACGTTTTACCGAATTTTTGCCAATTTTTTTTACTCCAAGCAAAACTTCACCTGGCTCACGTGATTCTGCATTAAAAAACGAAAAGAATGAGCCCAAGGAGAAGTCCTTTCGTTAAATTTTACCGAAGATATGAATTTTTCAAAATTGGGGTCATTTTGACCCCAGATTCTCATTGAAGAATTTTTATTTCTTTTCCTCGAGAGAAAAATCGTTCCAGGATTAATTTGTTGAATTATCGTGAATTTTCTGGAGACAGTCTCGAGGCGGTCCATGTCCTCGAATAAATTTGCTCCGTCAGGTGTGACTAAAGCGATATTGTACTACTGCGAGCATAACCTCGTGATACTGCAGTAGCGCTGGGTGCAGTTAATTACGCGGCGAAAGCTTATGCAGCGTAAGTCACACAGCTCGTGCGACGAAAATTAGCCTCGCAGTCGTGAGAATAATTCCACGAGACTGTGCATTGCTCAAATTTTCAATAATCTTGAACACACGCGAGCCAATCTGCAGCTGATTGTCTCGTTACTACGCGACGAATATGACGCGAGGAAGAAAACACAATAAATAGGAATCGCGCGTGGAGACGTTTCGCGTTTCCTTGGCGCGTGTGTTTTCAGCCAAAGTTTTAATGCCAGAAGCTGCGGTGGTCGATTTTCAAGAATACGATACGAAAGAGACTTTGTGCAAAAGCGAGACGTCAGCGCGTATACTTTGCAGTAAAGTGGCGAACCTTTACCGCCCCAAGTATCCGCGTGATAGAGAATAGAAAGGGAAGCTGCACGCGGAGAGAACGATCAGGGAGAGGGAGAGGCTGCAGGGTTGGGAAAGAGGATCCTCGCGCGAGTAAGGACGCTGAGCAAGAGTTTGCAAACTTTTTCATGGCTTCCAGAGAGACGAGGCTGTTGCATCGATGCCTGATGCTGCTGTTGGACGAGAGTTTTACTTGATAAGTGCATTCATCAATTCCGTTAATTGTCTCTCACTCGGGGAGCATCAACGAAGAAGCAACAAAGTTGGTGCTTTTCACGAATTACACGTCGCGTCGCGTTTACTCTTGACAAGTTTATAACTTTTTGCCCGAATGGGCGTCTTGCTAGGATACGAAACAATGCAATATTTCGAATTGGCAAAAGTTTGTGTTTCTCTCTCGAGCAGGCAGAACGAAATTCATTGAATGAGCAATTTTTTTTTTTCTGGCACACACAATCGATTATTTCATCGACTTGATTCGCTGGAACGACGTCGCTGACTCTGCAAATAATTTTCTTATACGTGCGAAAGAATAAAATAGTATTTTATTGATTTTTTCGATGGACACGAATCCGCTGGGAGACTGATTAGCATTCGGCTCCTCGTAATGGGCAAATATTTGGAGAATTAACTTGGAACAGGGAAACGCGATGATGCATCATTAAGTGTTGGCTGTAATATCGCGTAACGGAGAGTATCGTTAAAGCGGGTGACATTAATTATGTGGGAAGGCTGTATAGTTTCTCGTCCATAATTGAAACCACGTTGACATCGTAATACCAATGTTGATATTTAGTGGACCAAGCAAACGTTGTATATAGTTTGACGACTTGGCACAAACTTCATTACTAATCAATACACGCACGAGCAGCAATAATTCCTGTTTTCGGAGAGTTTCCGGAAGAAGAGAAAATTTCGTTCGATTCTGTGTCTGACACTGACAACAAATTTTTTTTGAAAAACGATCGATATTTTGTTCGATACGTTCGACCAAACGTTTTTTTCTGAATAATTCCAAAAATTGTGTCATTGCAGCAATTAATATTCTAGAAAGTCTCTTAGGAAGCAAATTTTTGTCGTTCCACTCGTTAATTTCGCTGACAATTCCGTTAGGAACCAAAAATACTGTCAAAATAACGAAAATTTTGAAATTATCAAAAAATATTTTAGTTTATCGTGTTTAACAAAATTTCGACAATTTTTAAGGAAATTTTTTTGAAAAACGATCGATATTTTGTTCGATACGTTCGACAAAACGTTTTTTTGAATAATCCCAAAAATTGTGTCACTGGAGCAAGAAATATTCTAGAAAGTCTCTTCGGAAGCAAATTTTTGTCGTTCCACTCGTAAACTTCACTGACAATTCTGTTAGACACCAAAAATACTGCCAGAATAACGTAAATTTGGAAATTATCAAAAAATATTTTAGTTTATCGTGTTTAACAAAATTTCGACAATTTTTAACGAAATTTTGTTGAAAAACGATCGATATTTTATTCGAAACGTTTTTTTTTTCAATAATCTCAAAAATAGTGTCACTGCAGCACGGAATGTTTTAGAAAGTCTCTTTAGAAGCAAATTTTTTGCGTTCCACTCGTAAATTTCGCTGCCAATTTTGAAATTATGAAAAAATATTTATTTTATCGTGTGCGCAAAATGTCGAAGTTTTTCAACGAAATTTCGTTTGCAGTATGCGAAGCGCTTCGTCTTGCTTGGAGTATCGCGATGAAACGACAAGCTTTTTATTATTTATTATTTATTTTTTAATTTTTTTTGCAGTACGAGCAAAAAAAAGGTAAATATTTATCGACAAACGTGTAGACTTTTACGATTGGACGGTCGTCGGGCTTGATAAAAAAGCAGTTGAAAAACTGGCGTCTGGGTAAAAAATCATTATCTCGTAGGACTAGAGTGGAGCAGCCGCGTACATCACAAAACCATTAGACGAAAAAAAGAAAAAAAAACGTCTACAAAATAAAGATAAAAGAGCGGAGTACTCAAGGAGAAAAAAATTGCCCGCTATTCCGGAGCTCTCCAATCACAATTGCACAGCAGCAGGGGGCGAATACGTACGTTACATGCTCACAGTCCAAATCCAATATCAGCCAGTCGACAATAAATGTTTTTTTTTTTTTTTTATTGTTTTTTNTTTTTTTTATTTCACTACAACCTCCTCAGCTGCGATATCGACGTTTGCGTTATTTCTGCTGAATCGTACGCAGCAACAAAAAACGACAGTGACACCGCAAGAGGGTATCACATGTTTCGGAGAATGTTTTTCTATCTACTGCATATAAGGGAGGAAAAAACTCGTGTAGCGTGTGCTCGGAATATGCGATCGAGGAGACACCAAAAACATATAGTTGAGTAGCCTACAGCTGTCTGACGCGTTTCGTGGACACGAAAGCATCGTTTGACTTTGAGTTTTTCGACTTGGAGTTTTCAAACCATTGGATCTCCTTAAAAACTGGACGGATTGCAAACTTTTGGGGTGGTTTTTAGGGGTAGCGGAGTCTGGGCTATCGATTGCAATATTTACGAAATCAAAAAATCCAAGATTTCCACCAAAAAAATGGTCAAATTTGAAAAAAAAAAAATTGAATTTTTTTTTTTTTTTNTTGAATTTTTTTTTTTTTTTTGTTTTAACGCCATTTTAATACTAATTGACGTAATGACATTTAATTTACACGGAATTGAAGGTAATGAGTCGTATTTTCAGGAAAAAAATAATCTAGAATTTTTGTGAGGAAAGCCGCTGCGCCACGCAGCCCAAAGTTCTGACGCCTCGTCCTATTTTTTTAATAAATAAAAAATATTGGAGTATTCTTTTGGAAAAGGCGGTCGATAAGAATTTCATTGAGTTTGGCGTAACGAGCGGAAAATAAAAATGATAAGCAAACCGTGCGGAAGGGTCTGAGGGGAAAAATGTTCGAGAATGGGTATAAACGTGTGCGTCTGAAGCAGCTTCTTCCCCTTGGCTCGATTCTTCAGGGAACGCCACTTTCTTATTGCTGTTGGTATATTTCTACCGACTCACTTTTTCTTTTGTTCTTGATTTTCACTCCTTTTCTTTATTTTCACATGGTCTTCTTATTTTCTTATTTCCTCGAGTGCCAGAACATAAGAAAACGTGAATTCGACGAGCGTGCATTCTTTTCCCCTTTCCCTCGTTTTCCCTCTTTTTCTCTCGGGCTCTCGGGCTCTGCGAGCTTTTGACTTCGACTCAGGACGTCAGAACAGTGAGCACACAGAACGCAGAGAGCAGGACGACTGCGAGTAACCTCGTTCTCATTCTCTTTCCTCGACGCCCTGGGAGCAGAAGAATTCTTGGCGGGCCAAGAATAAAAATTCTCCATGTGCAAATAATTCATGGCCGCGATCGTCTGCTTATACAATGACTTGGTTTACAATCGGCATTGCCAATGTTTAGATAGGATTTTGAGTCTCTACGGGCCTGAGACGATTTTTCAAACCTCGAAACTTGATATTTTGATCATTCTTCATTTTTCGAGCTACGAAGCGCGTAGAACGGTCGAAAGAATTATTATTTATTTATTTTTCTTCGTTTATTTATTTTTTATTTATTTTTCGTTTATTTTTTTTCGTTTTTTTCTACTTGGCAATGGGTAACGGAGTGTCGCCAGTCCCTTTGGTTCTTGATGTTATCGAGAAGGCTCATTAGACACGCGAAGTGATTTACAGGATAATTTAATGCTCGATTAAAAAATAATGGCTCGAATAATCGATCGAGAGGGATGGACAGAGGGTGGGTGGGTGTAGGGATCCCTGGAGTTGAGTAGCTTTCGGCAAGGTTACTACGCGGATGGGTGATCGCTTATACATCAAGGTTCGCCCTTTGATAGCCGCGTAGGTGGCAATTTTTTTTTTCAGATTTCACTGGCGATAATCGTGTGAAATATAAGCGTCGTTATCGGTTGGATTTTCCACAGTTAACCCCTCGTGCAAATGGGGCATAAGGAAAGAGTGTGCTAAATTTCTTGGGCGGAAACATTTGTCAGGAAAGCCTCGCACAGAGTCGGCGAAAAAACGTGGAGGGTTTTATTAATGTTCAATTTCAGGGGAAGCTCTAATTGTAAAATTGATCAATTCTCGAATTGTCTTTCCCTACGCTCCCTGGCAACTGACTGGAAAATTCCCAGATCCTCGTTCGAGGATATTCCAAAAAATGTCGAAGCTGCGAGGCTACAGTTCGTGGTGAAAAATCGATGTAGCTCTGCGTGCGAGAACAATTCTCATTCGGCTGTGATGGAGAATGGAACCACTATGGAATGACCGTATAAAATCCCATGGAGTAATACTACATCACATTGAATTTATGTACATTCGTATGGAACACGCACGTGCCCTTGCCATTATTTATTTATTTATTTATTTATTAATTCATTTATTTATATAATTATTTATTTATTTATTTATTCGTTTATTTAATTATTTATTTATTTATTTATTTATTTATTGATTTATTCGTTTATTTATTTATTTATTTATTTATTCATTTATTTATATAATTATTCATTTATTCATTTATTTATTTATTTATTTATTTATTTATTTATTCATTTATTTATTTATTTATTCTTTTATTTATTCATTTATTTCATTATTTATCTATTTATTTATTTATTCATTTATTTATTAATTTATTCATTTATTCAATTATTTACTTATTTATTTATTTATTTATTTATTTATTTATTCATTTATTTAATTATTTATT
>JBAJMU010000005.1:14708553-14827673 GCA_037952995.1 Hyposoter didymator
TTATTATTATGATCAGAGCGTCGGACAGCAGCAGAAACTTGGAACAAAATGTTGATGAATGTGTAAAAAAAAGTGGGTAGGATTTTAGTGTGTGAAGTGATAATGAATTGGCGAAGAAAGATTTGGTGTGGCATTCGAGTGACGGGCGGAGCTCAGTGGACGCGTGTTCCGCTTGCCATGTGCTATTCACATAAACGTGTGATTCCGCACTATATAACGTTCGCAGCGTGAATTTATGTCGGACGGGGAATTCCGTGAGCCGGAGATAAAGCCTCGCGAGGAGTGTGATTGCGTCGAGCAGGGTAGAAATGGGAAAGAAATCGGGGAGAGGGTTGAGCGCGAGTGAAGCAACCGTGCAAAAATAATTTTATTCCAGGACAAGTACGAATGCTGCTGCTGCTGATGTGTCTTTCTGGAAATTTTGCCACTTTCGGAAAGGCCATTCTTCGTGCGCGTCTAGCGTGAGCCCCTTTTTCTTTAAATTTTTCTCGTAGACTCGGGAAAATCGATTTTGTTGAAAATTTAAATTTTCTTGATAAAAAAAAATAAAGTCTGGGCTCGAAAAAAAAATGATAATTGAAATGAAACATTTTTAAAAATCATTTTTTATACGCGGGACTGAGAAGCTTGTTGTGAAAATATTTTCATCGCCACTGGCCAATTAAGCCAGAGATTTTTTCTTCATTAACGCAATTAAAACGTCGAGCAAGCAGTTATTAACGTTTCGCTTTGAAAAGAAAGTGTCCCACGCAATTATTTATCACCCGAACGTTCAGCTTTCGCGCCTGAAGATTAGCCAAATATTTCAAATTTTTTTTTTCCTTTTTTTATGGAATCTAAATTCTCGTGACATTTTCCTCGTTTCGTTGTGTTGGGTGCAGAGAAATTGCATTCTCTCTCGAGACTTTCACTCCGTTCCGAAGAGAGGCCAGAACCAGGCCGAAGGTTGAAGTGAAGGCGTGTGCACGACGTACATACTCGGAGCTTTTACTTCGTGATACAAATATACAGAAAATGCATTATCCGTGAGTATGGAAACGTCCATCTATATAGCGCTTTGTACGGACGTATATATGTACAAATTTCGCAGCTACGTTCGCTGCTGCGGTACATGCTTCTCTCGTGGTCCTGGTGATTCACGGGAAAACCCTCTTCGCGTTTGTCTCTCGCTGATTAGAGTGTTGAAGATTGCACATGCATTGCCACGAGGAGTCTGAATTGCTCTTCATGTCCAGCTTTCATTTTGTGTGTGTTCGAATAGCAAAATGTATGGAAAAAAGGCTTTCGAATAATTTGGAGCGAGTGATAAATTTCTACGTCTCGATAAACGAACTTGTTTCATGCTGGAGAAAGTTTCTTTCATGTAGAGAGTCTGTACTTTGCGTTCTGCCAATTGCAGGTCTTCGAGGAGCGAGTGGAAAAAAAAATCGAATTTTTTTTTCGCGATTTAAAAAAAAAATCGATTTTTTTTTTTTAAATCGCGATTCGTTTCGTTCGTTGCTTCGAAATGAAGATTGAGGGTGATTTTTTTTTTTTTACCTATTCCTGTATTCTGGGGCCTAATTGACCCCAATTTTGAAAAATTCATATCTTCGGTAAAATTTAACGAAATGGGTTCTAATTGGGCTCATTCTTTTCGTTTTTTAATGCAGAATCACGTGAGCCTGGGAAAATTTCCTTGGAGTCAAGAAATTTGTAAAAAATTCGGTAAAACGTGAAAAAAACGGGAAAACGAAGGGAGAAGGGGCGCGGGGTCGCTTTTTACCCCAGGTTACTGTTCGAGGGTTCAGAGCTTGTCTATGGAAAGGAAATAAAACGAATGACAGTCGAGAAAAAAAAAAATAAAAAAAAATAAAGAGAAATCACGGCTGCAAGTCCGCGCGTCACTTTCAACGAAATCGATCAATGTCTTGTCTGACTGGGAGTCCATTTCTTAGCCGAAGGATAACATGGGAGCTTAACTAATGGTTCAAATTTGCACAAATCTCGTTATACATTATACAGCGAGAGAAGCGGTCGTCGGGGACAGCCAGTTGAGGGTGAATGTCAGTCCATCTGTGGCGGAAGTATAAAGGGTGCAAAAGAAAGCCTGCTCGCGCGCGCGGAATACGCCGCACGCAGCAGTATATCGCTTTCCCGTTGTCTCTGTGTGTGCGCGAGCGGATGAATAAGCCCGAGGGAAAGGGCGTATGAAATATGAAATAAGAGAATGGATTTACGGGATTTTTCATGCTTTGTGTATCCACGCAGAGACGCTTATTAATGGATTCGCCGAGGTTCGCGCTTGAACGACTCTGAATTTTAGGAGAAAATACTACGAGGACGTTAATGAAGTTCTTTTACGATAAAATGCAACAGCAGTGGGAATGAAATTTTGGTAAAAATCGTCGATATTTCAATACGATAAACTAAACATTTTTTGATAATTTCAAAATTTTCGTTATTTTGGCAGTATTCTTGGTTTTTAACGGAATTGTCAGCGAAATTAACGAGTGGAACGACAAAAATTTGATTCCGAAGGGACTTTCTAAAATATTTCTTGCTGCATTGACGCAATTTTTGGGATTATTAAAAAAAAGCGTTTAGTCGAACGTATCGATCAAAATATCGATCGTTTTCCAACAAAATTTTGTTAAAAATGGTCGAAATTTTGTTAAACACGATAAACTAAATATTTTTTGGTAATTTCAAAATTTCCGTTATTTTGGCAGTATTTTTGGTTCCTAACGGAATTGTCAGCGAAATTTACGAGTGGAACGACAAAAATTTGCTTCCGAAGGGACTTTCTAAAATATTTCTTGCTGCATTAACACAATTTTTGGAATTATTCAAAAAAAGCGTTTAGTCGAACGTTTCGAACAAAATATCGATCGTTTTCCAACAAAATTTTGTTAAAAATGGTCGAAATTTTGTTAAACATGATAAACTAAAATATTTTTTGATAATTTCAAAATTTTCGTTATTTTGACAGTATTTTTGGTTTTTAACGGAATTGTCTGCGAAATTTACGAGTGGAACGACAAAAATTTGCTTCCGAAGAGACTTTCTAAAATATTTCTTGCTGCATTTTTTTCAACAAAGTTTGACTATTTAAAGATTATTTTTCTTCGATCGTTTCGACTCGAAATGTTGCAAAGCGCGCTAACCAAATGATGACCAAAAATAGTCTCTCGAAAAGGAATTCATTGCGATTCATGCGGAGCCAGAGTTCATGTCCTATATAAATAATATATGTGTGTTGGTATTCGGTGCTGCAAGCATGAGCAGCTCTTCTCGGCCAAGCGAAAGAAAGAGAGAGAATGGTCGGCTGATAAGCTGTCGAGGTTAAAAGCCAAAGGTATACCGCGCGCTCCGCAGCTTCCTATGTTTCTATATACTTGCGTCGATATATATGGAGAAAAATACACGAGAGAGGGGGATGAGGCAAAGTATATAGAAAAGGGACGTAAACAGAAGAAGGTGGAGACCTGGCGGCCCGAATGATGTGCTCGACGAGCTGATGTATGCCTGCTTGAAAGTCCATTCGCGGTATTGGAATCTTGCCACCTTTTTTTTTCCTTTTCTTCGGTTCTCCTCGCACCTCCTCCTCATCCTGCTGTTTCTGCGCTGAACCAATCTCAGAATTTCTCCTTGGAAGTCTTTTCTCTTTCCATCTCGATGGTCAAGATGCGTGCATTGCATTTTCCTTCTTCGGATGGCACGAGCATCGATTCTGTAGTCGATCCCCTCGGGTTTTTCATCCGGGACGAGGGCTTCGAATATTCACGAAAATTCCCATTCATTTTGCTCGATTCAGGGGATTTCCATTTTTTTTTCATTTTTTAGCTTTTTTTCGCAATTATGCGAATTATGTGACAAGGTTCTCGGAATTGAAAGTAATTGCGAATGCTTTTGGAGACTTTTTTATTTCCAGAGACTCGAAAAATGATTTTTCTCGATCGGTTTTGCGTTAATGAAGAACTTGACCTATTTTTGTTTCCTTTGGGAATCAAACTCGAGAGAAATTAATTACACGAGCCAAAAGGTAATCAAGGATCCTGTTACGTAATTGGGGAATTTACGAATATTTGTAATTCCATCGAATTGGATATTTCTATGTCGAAAAAAAAGTGGAAAAGATCAATCACACGTTTGGAAAGATGGGTGTACGAAGTGGCCTTTGCAACCTGCAGAGAGTTCGTCGGATATTCTCCCATGCCGAATACAGACGGGTCTCTCAGCCTCTATACACGAGAGCTCTAATCTTTTTTACTTTTTTCCCAGTCTCTGGCTAGAGTTATTCAAAGGGACTAAAAATCCAATTTGTCGAATGAAACAAATAAAAGGCGTGTGTGGAAAGAGCAGCAGCAGGAGGAGCAACTGCGACGATTACGTAAATACGTATGAAATAGAGACTGGTGAAAAATTTATTCCTCGTTATTTTCAATCGCATTCACCAAATTCAATCGTATAACTCACTTACAAAATCAATCGCGAAAAAAAAACTAGAGAGCGTTTTTTTTCCCTGGGTTGACCTAGTTGAGGAAAAGCTTTTAAAACGAATATCATTGTTAATTCAGCTTTTTTCCACGTCGTTAAAATCAGCACAGTCGAATGGATGGAAAACGCACGTTAAAGTTTCACGTGTAAATAAGTTTTTCAATTCACCCTCCAAATTTTGGTCAAAAAACTAAATTTTTTACACTTCGTTCCGATACTGGGAAACTAAAAATTTACCGATTCGCAATTCGCATACAAAATCTTTCGAGAAAAAAAAAAAAATTTCATGGTTGGCAAATTTTTATTTATTCATCTATTTATTTATTTATTTATTTATTTATTTATTTATTTACTTATTTATTCATTTATTGATTGATTGATTGATTTATTTATTTAATTATTTATTTATTCATTCATTCATTCATTTATTTATTCATTTATTCATTTATTTATTTATTTATTTATTTATTTATTTATTTATTTATTTATTTATTTATTTATTTATTTATTTATTTATTTACTTATTTATTTATTTATTTATTCATTTTTTTATTTTTTTATTTACAAAATCTTTCGAGAAAGAAAAAAATATTCATGTTTGGCAAATTTTTGTGCCACTTCCGGCGGATCTTTGGATACGGAAGCGCTGGAAGGGACGAAGAAAAAAGTAGCATAGTAAGGGTTTTGAATCCCGATGGCAATTTGCTGGAGCAGCCAATTAGGGAGGACCTTTGGGCACTTGTTGTTCATTGAGGATTTTCTGGCCATTTCGTAGCTGCATTGTAAGTGATTCCTCAAAGGGAAACTCCGGACATATTCACATCGGAAATGTTGCGGTGAAGGTATATGACACACACGCCAAAGGCAGACGCACACGCGGCGGATGTCTCGCTATTTATTCACCGGACGAGAAAGATTCGAAGGAATCTGAGTGTGGACTTTCATATCCAGGGATATAATATGTATGGTAATGACGTGGCATAAATATGGAAATAGAGTTCCTGCATCTGGGTCCCTAGGAGCAGAGAGAGAAAATTTTCGCCTGAGACTCGCTTCGGTATCCATCGAATCCAACATTTTTTTTATTTTCAAATCATGGTAAATTTACGATAAGCCAAAAATATTTTCCACCTGACACGAAGGGATGGAAACGCGTTCGGAAAATATTCGCTCCAGCGTTGCTGAGCCTTACGTCGGAGCTGCCCAATCGGGATAGAAAATGGACCGCCAAATTCTTGCAGGAAACTTTGATTCCTTCCACGTGTAAAGTTCCATTTTGCTAAAGGATTTTTCGCTGCAAATCGAAAACTGATAAAATATTCAAATCTAGGAAAAATCGTTTCCCTCCCGACCACGTTTTCCTTTCGCTAAATTCTGCGGAAAAATAAAATCGCTAGGAAAATGATAAGCGACGCACTAACCCCGTGTGTCGCGACCAGCGAATCTCCGTTTATCTGTCAGTTCGTATGATATCGATAGCCACACCCTTCTCTCGCTGCTAATCGATCGTTGCTCGTGGAACGACAAATACCGAAGAAGATGTATGTCTGTGTATATGTAGAGCAGCGGTGATAACATTATATAGAGACAAGCATGCCCCTGGGCATACATCGACGAAGATGATGTCCGCATATTCAGTATTCAACGCCTGGGCTTTCTGTACACACGCGGTGTATAGATTACGTATCCGAGTCTCTCCAAACCGAAGCGTGTGTTCGTGGAGATGCGGAGATACGGAAAAAGCGAGAGAGGAGGAAATGAAGGAGAAGGAGGAAAAGGATAAGAAAGGAAATGACGCCAGGACGTTGTCCTGTGCTCCGATCAAGTGGCTAAAGTTTCCGGAAATTATTTGCTTTCCCGTCTCAAGAAATTTGCGTAAATTACGATCGAACGTAAATATTTCGTTCGATCTAAATTTTATGGATTCTCAACTATATGGCAAATCTTTATTGACACTGAACCGCCAAGGCAACGTTTACAATGGACAGAATATTTATCGGCGAATCTGCATGTTCCATACTCTGGGCTGGTCCTCGTTTTGGTGGCAAGGATGTTGATGGACTCAATCAAGCTTCACGAGCTGGTATAAAAATTTGGTCGCGATTTCCATCGCGCGATGGCTTCGGATCGAAACGCCGATGCCGAGGAGCCTCGCCGTGGATTCCAGGACTTTTTCTTCGTGTGAAAAGGTCCTTGCTGGATCGAGGGAAAATGAAACTGCGAGGGAGAGAAAGAAAAATAACGAGAAACACTTTTCTCTCTTTCGACGACGCGTAACTTGATTGTCTTCGCGATGAGTGTCTGTGAAAACTCCGAGGGCGCGTTGGGAGAGTTACTTGAGAAAAACGCACGCATCCGATGGAATCAGAGCTTAAGGGCTGCGAGCGTTATACAGCGGAATCGTGTCCAGCTGTTGTCGTGCACAAAGTACCTATGCGGGTCTTTTACTGCTTCTGGTTATATCCTCGCAGTCGAGCTACAGGTATTCGCGTGCTCACCACGAATAATCGATCCCATCAGCACCGGGCAATTCGCTAGCTCTCTCTTTCTCTGTTATTACGTTTTCTGTAATGTGATTTGTGATTTTTGTATTACATTTTCTGGATTTTTACTTGAGCTCATAATTTTTAACGACTATCAATTATTTTTTGTGTTTTATTTTTATTCTACGTCTCCGTATGATTTTGCACAGTCCAATTTATACTCCACTTATGCACTGAAAGCAAAATTTTGTTGGAAAAGATCGATATTTTGTTCGATACGTTTGGCTAAACGTTTTTTTGAATAATTCTAAAAATTGTGTCATTACAACGAGAAATATTTTAGAAAGTCTCTTTGGAGGCACATTTTTGTCGTTCCAATCGTAAATTTCGCTGACAATTTCGTTAGAAACCAAAAATACTGCCAAAATAACGAAAATTTTGGAATTATCAAAAAATATTCATTTTATCGTATTTAACGAAATATCGACGATTTTTAACAAAATTTTGTTGGAAAAGATCGATATTTAGTTCGATACCTTGGACTAAACGTTTTTTTTGAATAATCCCAAAAATTGTGTCATTGCAGCAAGAAATATTTTAGAAAACCTCTTCGGAAGCAAATTTTTGTCGTTCCAATCGTAAATTTCGCTGACAATTTCGTTAGAAACCAAAAATACTGCCAAAATAACGAAAATTTTGGAATTATCAAANACGAGAAATATTTTAGAAAGTCTCTTTGGAGGCAAATTTTTGAGGTTCCAATCGTAAATTTCACTGACAATTTCGTTAGAAACCAAAAATACTGCCAAAATAACGAAAATTTTGGAATTATCAAAAAATATTTAGTTTGTCGTATTCACCAAAATATCGACGATTTTTAACAAAATTTTGTTGGAAAAGATCGATATTTTTTTTCGATACGTTCGGCTAAACGTTTTTTTGAATAATCCCAAAAATTGTGTCATTGCAGCAAGAAATATTTTAGAATTTGTTTTAGATTATTATTATTATTATTATTATTATTTATCTTCGTTATTTCTTAAAATTTTTAGTATTTTTTATTGTTGATTTATTTTGATCGTCACCTCTTGCCCTGCAGATCAGTTCACGGCTTAAAAATATATATCAATCAATAAATCCATTTCTTTCTATCCCGAGCTCGCGTTTTCCAGTCCCTCCCTCGCCCTGCGTCGCCCTACGAATGATATAATAGGACTTTTATCTAATTGCAACGGTATATACCGGCTTGATGATGATGACGACGACGATAGGATCGAATTGAGTCCGCGTCGGAGATGCGTGACCTCATCCAATTATTATACGTTCGCCCCCGAGCTGTACACCACTCAATGAATAACTTTTTATAGAGCGGTTATTATCGGCATTAATAATCGACAACTATTCACGACATTTCGCTCGTTAGTGGGTCAATTTCGATGGCGTGAGTAAAATTGACCAATTCGCCATCGCAGGACGCTGAAAAAATGTTTTTTTTTGTCTCAGGAGCTTCGATACGAGAAAAAAGTTAAAAAATTCATAAAACTCAAGTTTTGGTGCGAAATGATTTTCATTTTTTCATGGAAAATGGTCTCGATGTCCGGATCGATCTGATTGGACGGAAAAATTGGCTAAACTTTGTTTCGCTTCGTCCTGCTCGTTTCCTTTCTGCTTCAGATCCTGGCGCTCCGCCTTTCCATGTGCTAGGCGCGCGCGAGAATTTTCTCTGTACGATTCAGCGGATTCTTGGCACGTGTTGCGTCCGCAAAAGTTTCTTTCGTCCGCGGTAACTTTGCTCGGATTTATTTTTCACTCACTTTCTTGCCACGTGTTGCTCGAGACGCCCTCTGCGCTCTGTTCTCATCGATCGTGCTCGAGTCCGACTTATTGCGATGTGTGACTGTTTCCATTAGCAGGAAATGGACCTCGTGCTAATCTGCAAAGTTGGCGGATTTTTTGGACGCCCTTTTTATTGACGTTTGCTCGCGGAGCATTACGATCGTTGGTGCTGTCATTTGGATCGATCTTATTTGCTTTTTCGATACTCTCGCGCGAAGAACGTTGCTCTAAGTGACGCGATAAAATAACGCATACCTTGGCGACGCTTTACGGTTGCCGTTAAGTTTACATACGAGAAATGTTCCTTCCAGATAACGACTTAACGTTATCGCGGCAATAAAGCTCTCGCGCCCAAGCGATCGCGAAGCGAGCTTCCGTGATAAACATCAAGGGCTTCTTCGTAACGCGTATAACGCGGAGTCATGAAAATACTGAGGGATGGAAGGTCGACGTATTTAGTTTATTTATATTTAACCGTAGAACGGGAAGCTGGGGTCTCAATGACCCCAGAATATGAATTATTCGAAATTGCTGTCATTTATGACGCCACAACGAAAAATTTTTTCTTTATTTTGTTCGGTACGTTCGACTAAACGTTTTTTTAAATAATCAGAAAAATTGTGTCACTGCAGCAAGAAATATTCTAGAAAGTCTCTTCGGAAGCAAATTTTTGTCGTTCCACTCGTAAATTTCGCTGATAATTTCGTTAGAAACCAAAAATACTGCCAAAGTAACGAAAATTTTGTAATTGTCAAAAAATATTTAGTTTATCGCGATCAACAAAAAATCGACAATTTTTAACGAAATTTTGTTGAAAAACGATCGATATTTTGTTCGATACGTCCGACTTAACGTTTTTTTTTTAATAATCCCAAAAATTGTGTCATTGCAGCAAGAACTTATCTAGAAAATTTAATCGGAAGCAAATTTTTGTCGTTCCACTCGTAAATTTCGCTGATAATTTCGTTAGGAACCAAAAATACTGCCAAAATAGCGAAAATTTCGAAATGATCAAAAAATATTTAGTTTATCGCGATCAACAAAATATCGACAATTTTTAACGAAATTTTGTTGAAAAACGATCGATATTTTGATCGATACGTTCGACTAAACGTTTTTTTTGAATAATTCCAAAAATTGTGTCACTGCAGCAAGAAATATTCTAGAAAGTCTCTTCGGAAGCAAATTTTTGTCGTTCCACTCGTAAATTTCGCTGATAATTTCGTTAGGAACCAAAAATACTGCCAAAATAGCGAAAATTTCGAAATGATCAAAAAATATTTAGTTTATCGCGATCAACAAAATATCGACAATTTTTAACGAAATTTTGTTGAAAAACGATCGATATTTTGATCGATACGTTCGACTAAACGTTTTTTTTGAATAATTCCAAAAATTGTGTCACTGCAGCAAGAAATATTCTAGAAAGTCTCTTCGGAAGCAAATTTTTGTCGTTCCACTCGTAAATTTCGTTGATAATTCCGTTAGGAACGGAATATGCAGCCAAAATAACGAAAATTTCGAAAAATATTGAGTTTATCGTGATACAACTTTTTAATTGAGACGAGAAAAATACTCTGGTTATTAACTCGCTAATTGTGGTGGAATGTTGCTGAATTCCCGAGGGGACGAATTTCTCGTTATTTCAGTAACCGCGCCGCACCGACTCGACTGCGCTGTTCTTCCTCCTTTTTTCTTTTCCTACTTCCAGCAGCAGTGACTCTCTACTTTCTGCACTTTGTGCATAGTTCCCTAGGGTTGAAAAAAAGCGAGATACAGGGCGAGAGAGCGGCGGCAAAGAAAATGTAGAAACGGTGGAAACTGCCAACTTTATAAGAAAAAATTCAACTCCTGCTGGCCTTTGGGAATTTGAGTTACTTTCTTACTCGCTTTTCAAGGAACTAGGAATGAGCTCCGCAGTTGCAATTTTTCATTCGTAATGCAATTCGCACCACCAACCACAACGAACGTTAAAAATAATTTTTTTTTTCCGCCTCAACGAACGTGCGAATATTTTTTCCAATTGTCAAATTTTCTTTGACCGAACGCGTGGGAAATTTCTCGCGTTAATTATCGATTTTTCGAGAGACTCGTGACCACAGAGATGAAACATTGATTGCGCAGTTTGGGGGAGAAAATTCGAAACGCAATATTTACATCGAAAACTCGGAGCCCTCGAGCCAGCCAATACTTTTGCTTGAAAATTCGTGTTGATCTTTGTGTCCCGTGTGTATACACTTCCGAGCGAATTGTTTGGTACACACACGATCGAATCTTGCTACAGAAAGTATTTATATGTGTGCGGAATAGTTGGTGGGTATCAAAGTTCATGCGCAAACGACTGGTTAAACAGAGGCTGTTGGCACACACAGAAGAGAAAGCGCGATAGTGGCAAAAGGGTAGAGAAAAGAAAAAGAAAAGAAGAAGCTTTTTTCTTCGTTCTTTGATCGATGCTGCACGAGTGCTCATAAATCGCGTTCGATATTAAGCCCGAGACGAAGCAGAGAACAGGGTGGGATGTGAAGGAGAAAAGAAATTTTCACTGTCCTCGCTTGACGGGCCAGCTGTTTAATATATTTTTTTTTTTTTGCTTTTCTGTGCGGCAGTATCGGGATTTCGTGATCGAATTTTCTCGTCCTCAGCAAATGGAACACTGAAAACAAAATTTTGTTGAAAAAGATGGATATTTTTCTTCGATACGTTCGAATAAATGTTTTTTTTCAATAATTCCAAAAATTGTGGCATTGCAGCAGGAAATATTTTAGAAAGTCTCTTCGGAAGCCAATTTTTGTCGCTCCACTCGTAAATTTCGCTGGAAATTCCGTTAGAAACCAAAAATACTGCCAAAATAACGAAAATTTAGAAATTATCAAAAAATATTTATTTTATCGTGTTCAACAAAATATCGACCATTTTTATCGAAATTTTGTTGGAAAACGATCGATATTTCGTTCGATATGTTCGACTAAACGTTTTTTTTTTTTAATAATCCCAAAAATTGTGTCATTGCAGCAAGAATTATTTTAGAAAGTCTCTTCGGAAGCAAATTTTTGTCGCTCCACTCGTAAATTTCGCTGAAAATTCCGTTAGATACCAAAAATACTGCCAAAATATCGAAAATTTAGAAATTAACAAAAAATATTTAGTTTATCGTGTTTAACAAAATATCAACGATTTTTAACGAAATTTCGTTGGAAAATATTGAAATTCTGTTTGATACGTTCGACTAAACGTTTTTTCAAATAGAAAAGCAAATATTAGTCGTTCCACCGTAAATTTTGCTGACTATTTCGTTAAAAACCAAAAATACTGTCAAAATAACGAAAATTTTAAAATTTTCAAAAAATATTCACCATTCGACAATTTATCAAAAAATTTCATTCACAGTGAACCTCTTTCTTTTTAAGGGAGCTCGAAAATTGTTGAGAAACACAAGCAATATTCAGCGTTATTTCTTTTAAAGAAAATTTCGAACAAGAGTGCTCACGGGCTGCTCTGCTGACGTACCGAAGCAGCTTTCATGTGTTTTTACCTCCTGCTGTGAAAATACTTAAAAGTTTTGATAGCTACACCGGTTTTCCATTAATGTACTTGAACCTCAAGCATCCTTTTTTCACACTTATAGAAAATGAGGTGGACCAAAGCGAGAGTTGACTCGAAACTATGAGATCGTGACTCACTCTGACTTTTGAGAGTTTAATTTGTTCGTGACGTTTGACTCCGAAAGTCTTAGCGATCCTCGGACCATCGCCCAGCATTGCTGCTGCTGCATGGACCAAAACTATATACTGCATCGATCTTTCGACTCTTAACTCGCGAAACGTTTGAGGGGGCACGGAAAAGAGGCAAAGTTGCCAGAGGGTTGGACGAAGCGAATAATGGAGTAATAGAAAAGTGCTTTTATATGTCTCACAGCTTTGCGAGATGCTCTTGCGACCTCTGATTTTATGATCCGCGTCGCAATAAAGCAGGAGGATGATTTTAAAGAGCAGAAAAAATAATTAAACGAATGACAAAATTGCAGACTTTGTTGATACTCGTTCTCTGGTAAATAATAATTGAAACGTTAATAATTGTTTATTCAAAAACAATGGTGCATCGTGATAAATCTTGAGGAAGAAATTTGCAGCTGATTTAATAAAATTTTCACTTACTCATCGATTTTTTATTTTTTTTTAGATAATTTCGACAACTTTTATAAAAAGCAAAGACTTACACACGACATGTTAGAAAATTTGGAAAAATTCAAGCGGTTCGACGATTTTTCAAAAAACTCAGATTTTCGTAAAATTCGAAAAATTGTAAAACTCAAAACGTTCAACCAATATTTTCCAAATTCAATACCAACCTTCCTATTATGATACTCTATGTATAGAAAAAAAATTAGTAATTAATCTTAAAATTTGCGGAAGTTGGAGCGTCGACAGACTTTTTTTGAAAGTTTCAACATCCCCTAGAGTTCGTATTTTTCTAGCAATTCCAACAAAATTCTCAGAGAACAAAGAGTTTGTATAGATTGGCATCTTACAAAATTTGCAGAAATTCAAGCGGTTGGACGATTTTTCAAAATTCTCAAATTTTCGAAAAATTCAAAAAATCATAAAACTCAAACCGTTCAACCAATATTTCCCAAATTCAACACCACCCTTCCTATCATGATACTCTATCTATAAAAAAACAATTAGTAATAAATCTCAAAATTTGCGGAAGTTAGAGCGTCGACAGTATTTTTTGGAAAATTAAAAAATCCCCTAGATATCGTATTTTTCTAGCAATTCCAACAAAATTCTCAGAGAACAAAGAGTTTGTATAGATTGGCATCTTACAAAATTTGCAGAAATTCAAGCGGTTGGACGATTTTTCAAAATTCTCAAATTTTCGAAAAATTCAAAAAATCATAAAACTCAAACCGTTCAACCAATATTTCCCAAATTCAACACCACCCTTCCTATCATGATACTCTATCTATAAAAAAACAATTAGTAATAAATCTTAAAATTTGCGGAAGTTAGAGCGTCGACAGTCTTTTTTTGAAAATTTAAAAATCCCCTAGAATTCGTATTTTTCTAGCAATTGCAACAAAATCATCAGAGAACGAAGAGCTCGTACAGATTGACATCTGTGCAAAACGGGAGGCCTGTAGCTCAAACCGTTCTCGAGTTACAAACGTTTGAATTTTCCAGTGCCAGAAAATCCACACACACCCAAATCGGGAAATTTTTTCTATCTACGATTTTTCGATGTTTTCGTAAAATTGAAAATTGGAAAAAAAACCATTGGATGGTTCGAGAAGTTTTTTTGCAACGAAATAGTGTCAGCCTCGGCGGACGATAGCAGGAATCGCCAGAGCAGTATGTATTTTCATTTTTCCCATCAAAAAGATGCGATCGATGCATACGAAGCGCGATTGATAGTTGCCACAAATCACCGTGAAATAAGTAAGTGACAAACCCAAGTGAGCAATCGGCTTTGCCCTTTCGCGTATATCAGTTTCCCGTGAGATGTCCCACGGTCCAGGGATTTCGTGGGGGGCGATCCAATATTCTCGTTCACCGAACTCGAAAGCGCGAAAAAGGCGCGAAGGGCTTTCCGCATATGTATGACGAAACGTGCAGCATCCGCTGCTGTTGTTGTGCGCTGACGATGTTTGGCCGACGTAAACTCAATCTCGCTATAAACTCGAATGGCAAACGTTAATCTTATCCGAATGTAATTATCCACTTCGACGTAAGCAAAGCGCGCGCGGCAACGTCTCAGTTTCGTAATGGGATGAAACCTGACGAACAAGTTCGTCACGCATCTTTAAGCTTTTGTCCCTTCATCCATTTCATTGTTTTCTCCTCCTCGTGTCTTTCCATCCCTCCCCCTTCCTTTCTGTCTCTCGCTTACCCTCGCAGTCTTTGTTGTTCCTTATAGTGCAAGGACGAGGAGGATTCTTTGTTGTATAGAAACGGCAACAGTCATTGCTAAGAAAAGGAGGCTCGGAAAACTGGATCATGAGATCGCACTATTCCGACCACCCGGGAGCTTTCCCCATTTTCTTGTTTTTTTTTTTTTTTCACCCTCGGTCTTCAGAATCTCTCCACTTTCTGTATTAACCGAGGATCCTGCATAATGTGAAATTTCTTGGGAGGTAAAATTGCAAGTTGGCAAGAAACGGTCCGCCCGCGAGGAGGAGGCAATGAAGTAGAGACTTTACCTTGGTTTTGTATAGGAGAGTCCTTGCAACACAAAGTACGGAATATCAATTCTTCCTGTGAATGCACTCGATCCTATGATGGCAACGATATTGAACGGGCTCGCGAGTTTCCGCTTCGTGTGCAAAACTCTTGTTTCGATTTCGAAGTGCGATTTACTAAATATTGAAGAATTATTGACGTTGTATGGAAAATTTTCTATCTATATAGAATTCCTTCGAATTTGCAGGAGAGAATTGTGATGACTAATAGCTCGCGCAATTTTATTTAGAGGCTTCGCGATGCAGAAGTTGAGATATTTATTTATGAAAATTACAATTTTCAGTAATTTCTCATAAGAACGTGTGTTAAAAGTTGCAATTTTCAACATTAAATATTTCCATTTGTAAATGGTAAAGCCTCTGAAAACTGTGCATAAACTTTTATGCAACATCCAAGAAGCTTTATTCAATTTTTCAAAAAAATGGATCGTAAAATTTTTTCGAAATTTTGTTTATTACATAAAAAATACAGATTTGCTCAGAAAATCTTGAATTTCGAGTACGTTGTTCTTTAGTCAATTGGTAACAACTTTTTTCCATGAATTTAGGCTCGCAAATTAAAAATCACAATTTTCAGTAATTTCTCATAAGAACGTGTGTTAAAAGTTGCAATTTTCAACATTAAATATTTTAATTTCTAAACGGTGGAGCCTCTTAAAACTTTGCATAGACTTTTATGCAACATCCAAGAAGCTTTATTTAATTTTTCAAAAAAATCGTTCGTAAAATTTTTTCGAAATTTTGTTTATTACATAAAAAATACAGATTTGCTCAGAAAATCTTGAATTTCGAGTACGTTGTTCTTTAGTCAATTTGTAACAACTTTTTTCAATGAATTTAGGCTCGCAAATTAAAAATCACAATTTTCAGTAATTTCTCATAAGAACGTGTGTTAAAAGTTGCAATTTTCAACATTAAATATTTCAATTTCTAAATGGTGGAGCCTCTTAAAACTTTGCATAGACTTTTATGCAACATCCAAGAAGCTTTATTTAATTTTTCAAAAAAATCGTTCGTAAAATTTTTTCGAAATTTTGTTTATTACATAAAAAATACAGATTTGCTCAGAAAATCTTGAATTTCGAGTACGTTGTTCTTTAGTCAATTTGTAACAACTTTTTTCAATGAATTTAGGCTCGCAAATTAAAAATCACAATTTTCAGTAATTTCTCATAAGAACGTGTGTTAAAAGTTGCAATTTTCAACATTAAACATTTCGATTTCTAAATGATCAAGCCTCCTAAAACTTTGCATACACTTTTATGCAACATCGAAGAATCTTTATTCAATTTTTCAAAAAAAATCGGTCGTGAAATTTTTTCGAAATTTCGTTTATTACATAAAAAAATACAGATTGTCTCGGAAAATCTTGGATTTAGAGTACATTGTTCTTTCGTCAATTTGTAACAACTTTTTTACATCGAGGAAACCGGATTCTGGAAATATTTCGTCAAGGACTTTTCGAAACTCTTAGCACCGAGACAGCAGGCAACGAGAGCCGATTTAAATGCCCTCGTTGGTTGTCAAGAGTCGCAGAGAAGTCTGGATTTCATTTGCTCCGAAAAGGCACAGTGTGTGAGAAGAAATGTTTTCTCTGTTTCAGATAAACTCGAGTTGGCCACTCGGACCGACATTTTGTGACATGTGGACCAGCAGCGACGTCCTGTGCTGCACTGCTTCGATATTGCATCTGGTGGCTATTGCGGTTGACCGATATTGGGCAGTCACCGATCTCAATTACATACAGGTGAATCATCATTTCCTCGTCTGTATTACTTTCTCTATATAAATCAAATTATTGCAACAACAAAACATTTCCTGACGATTGGAAATTTGTTTACAAAAAAAAAAAACAAAAAATACCGAAAAATTTTTGGGCTTCATCAATAATTGCGAAGAACTTTGCAAACGAAATGAAAATAATTGAGCCCATAAAATTGGAGGAAAAACAGAGACGAAACGGTGCTGGAAAATGTCAAGCAGTGAATCTGCCATGAATGGTACACACCACGATCGAATATTCCATTTGACAATAAATTCAATCAGTTGCCCCAAGCACGAGGGTTTAGGGTACGAATTAAAATTCCTCATTCGGCCTAGCCCGAAGATCCGAAGAGGGAGACTGAAAAATGATAAAAATGAGAAGATAATCCAAGTTGGCAAGAAGCAGTCGTCGTATTATTGCATGAGGATCGGAGGGAAGCAAAGAAAAGTGGGGCTGAATAGTGTGTTGGCAATAAGAGGTCGAACGAGCAGGAGGGGGTGGGGGNGGGGGGTTTAGGAGTGAGAAGCAATAAAGCGAGATCGAAATAACGTCAGGGAGGAGGAAGGAGTCGAGGTATTCGCGGGACGCATACGAACAGAATGCATTTTCCGTTCAATTCCTGAGCCACGAGGCATCCCCTGCTTGGCGAATGCACTTTGACTTTGCTGTACATTGCGAAGAGGACGAAGGGAGATGGAGAAAGAGCTCGGGAGGGAAATAATACATATTTACTTATAGATTGATCGTCATATAGATAAAAGCTTCGCCGGAGACGCTGATAACGTGGAATGTATAGAAATATATATAGTCGTGTGACAGATCGGTAGCTCACGGCGGGACAGCTCGGGATACTCGAGTCTAATTGCTCGCGGGTCCTCCGGGGACTGGAGGGAAGAAAATTCTAGGACAGGGAGTGATTCCTCATTACACGCTAAAAATAAAAGAACGCGGGCGTAGAGAGAGAGCGAGGGAGAGAGAGAGAGAGAGAGAGAGAGACGCTCTGTCCCTTCTCTCGTTTCATTTTCCTTCACATCTCGCACTTTGTCCCTTTGAATTGAAAACGAATAGCAGCAGTGAAACGACGATATCGCAGGTGCGGAAACAAAAGATTCGGCGTTTCTCCCTTGGGCGGCTATCCGGATGCTTCTTCCTCATTTTTTACATTTTTTTTATGAGCTCGAGTGTCGGAGGCATACGTGTCCTTTTGTACAAACCCTCCGCATCTCGCCAGCCTCTTTGACACACGTCTCATGCTCTCGCGACTAACAGCGCAGATGAAAAGAGATAAAGCTCTGGACCATTTTTCTCATTTTTATCGTTTGATTTTTATTTCGATGCTTTTAGGCCAGGAATCCAAGGAGAATCGGTTTCCTCGTCTTTGCTGTCTGGGTCGTGTCTCTTGGAATATCATTAGCGCCCCAACTCGGATGGAAAGATCCTGGTTATTTAGATCGCATTGCCGAGGGCAAGTGCTTGCCGTCTCAAGACCCTGGCTATCAGGTGAGTGTTGAAAATTATTTATCTCTGTGGATGCGAGTACCGTTTTATACTTTGGTCCTTAATTCCGTTGGAAATCTTTATGGCGTGTACGGTTGGCTCGTTGCAAAGCCCATTCACACGACCACAAAACATCGATGAAAGTTTTTGGGGCTCTCTCGAGTCCCTGCGTGTGTTTCGTCGAAATAAAATGTTACTCGTTATTGTTTTTTACTCGAGTTAAGGATGTTGAGTGCCCATGAAACTTGTGAATCATAATCACTCAATAAATAGCTTCTTAATCGTCGCGAAATTTGTACACGATCTCCTGAATTTAACCTCCTTAAGGATTGGAATAAAAAATGATGAGAAAATTCTGAAAATTTAGTACGTTTTCGCACGAAGTATTTAAGAGGTCGTGTCAAAATTTCACGACGATCAGGAAGCTCGTTATTAAAAAATCAACATTTTGTTGAGAACAATTTTTTAAACAAATACAAAAAATATTTATCAATTAATTTCGTTTTGTTTTCGTTGCTTAAACTACGAAATTAATTAAAACGAAGTTAATTTAAAAAATCAACATTTTGTTGAGAACAATTTTTTAAACAAATACAAAAAATATTTGTCAATTAATTTCGTCGTGTTTTCGTTGCTTCCGGTTTATTGTAGATATTTAAAAATTGAGGGGTCGAAGAAAAAACTTGTCGTAAAGTTATACCAGTTTCCATGAGACTACGTTTGGATACATTTAATTTATTAATGTTTATTGTTCGATAACGAGCTTCCTAATGGTCGCGAAATTTTTTCACGATCTTTTAAATACTTTGTAAAAAAAAATACCAAATTTTTAGAGTTTTCTTATCGAAAATGACAATTTTGAAGATTTTTTTTTGGTTTTTTGGTTTTTTACAGATTTTCAGGTTTCAGAACCTGGAGAATCGACGTTTTTGCGAATTAATTGGGAAATTGAAAGACACGAATATTTTTATTATCGATAATTTATTTTTCTTGACTAATTGACCAATTGTCGTCGTTTACGCCTCGAATGTGATGCACGATTTTTTTTACGAGCTGCATCCCTCGCCTTCGCAGCATCCAGTCTATCTTGACGATGCACCGCGTCCAACACATCAACCAGTCCACATTCGTCGCCGAATTTTTTTCTGAACATTCGAGCGATCGATTAGATCGAAAAATTTAGGAATTTATTGTGGGAATTGCCGTCGGATTTGTTGGACGTCATACTCACCCCGGAGACGTATGAGTCACTTCTCGGAAACATTGTTCTCCGTTGAATCCGTGATTGCTGGTCCATAATCGCGCGTCACTGTCCATATCTGCGGTAACGCATCTGAAGAATGTTACTTCGCAATCGCAATGACGTATACTCCATTCTGAGCTTGGATTCTTGAGGTCATATCTCGTTGCGCCTGGTTCGATGTATTTGTCACATTTTTGTCGGCAGCAGTGGCTCGGCGTTGGGTAGTACCAGTAGGAAGACCGTCGTGACTTTTCGCAGTAAGAGCTCACAGCTTTTTTAACAGACGGAATAACGAGGCTTACTGTCGTCTGGACTTTGAATGATCTTGACAAAGTTTTGTGCAGGGAAATTGATGAAAATTAAAATTGAAAATTGACCCTGGAACGGTGATCTTTGGTTGAAAAGAAAATTTTGTTGGAAAAAATCGATATTTTGTTCGACACGTTCGACTAAACGTTTTTTTGAAAAATCCCAAAAATTGTGTCATTGCAGCAGGAAATATTTTAGAAAGTCTCTTTGGAAGCTGATTTTTGTCGTTCCATAAGTAAATTTCGCTGACAATTCCGTTACAAACGAAAAATACTGCCAAAGTGACGAAAATTGTGAAATTATTCAAGAAATATTTAGTTTATCGTGTTCAAAAAAATATCGACAATTTTTAACAAAATTTTGTTGGAAAAAGATCGATATTTTGTTCGANATCAACAAAATATTTAGTTTATCGTGTTCAACAAAATATCGACGATTTTTAACGAAATTCCAAAAACGAGGAAACGCGACAGGAGAAAGGGCGTGGGATTTGAAGTCGTCCGGGGTCGTTTTTGACCCCAGCCTACCGTTCTAGAGTTTTCGTATATAATTCAATTTTTCATAATTCTTCATATAATTGCCGGACTTGAAATCGTTACGTTACCAGGATCGCTCGTGGCTGCCTGCGTCGAAACTCCCAAGACGGAGAAAACGATGAAGAACGAAGTTAGCCTTGGCATTGTGTGGCGGAAACTGAGTGCTGGATCCATTGAAACAAACGCTTAAATACTTGTCTCGATGAATTCATCAATTCTGCTAATATTCATGCCAATTCTGTCAATATTGACCAAGCACAACTTTACAGCTATCAGTCAAAAATCCATCTGTATACATAACGTTCCAATTTTTTCCTAATTGCTCTACTTGTTCGTACAAACTTCTCCGAATGTGTGTCACGCACCTATTGGCAAATATTTTCAATAATATTCCACAAACTGAATGGCAATAACGAGTCATTATTTAATCTTGTGATATAAATAAAAAAATGACTAATTAACAAAATAGAAAAATGTATTCATGATATTTTGAATAAAATTATTTTTCCTGGACGATAATCATTGAATTTAAAAGCCTCCTCAATAAAATAAAAATCTGAATATTTAATATTGAAGGATAATTGAAATTTCAGAAATTCGTAAAAATTGAATTTTTCTATTTTTATAATTATTTATTTATAATTTTTTAAAAATGAAGCAAATATGGGCAAATATTTTTAATAATATTCTATAAATTAAATGGTAATAACGAGTTATTATTTCATCTTGTCACATAAATAAAAATGACTAATTAACAAAATAAAAAAATTTATTCATGATATTTTGAATAAATTTATTTTTCAAGAAACAATAAAAATCAAAATTAGTTTTCCTGGACGATAAGCATTGAATTTAAAAGCCTCCTCAATTAAATAAAAATCTGAATATTTAATATTGAAGGATAATTGAAATTTCAAAAATTCGTAGAAAATTGAATTTTTCTATTTTTATAATTATTTATTTATAATTTTTTAAAAATGAAGCAAATATGGGCAAATATTTTTAATAATATTCTATAAATTAAATGGTAATAACGAGTTATTATTTCATCTTGTCACATAAATAAAAATGACTAATTAACAAAATAAAAAAATTTATTCATGATATTTTGAATAAATTTATTTTTCAAGAAACAATAAAAATCAAAATTAGTTTTCCTGGACGATAAGCATTGAATTTAAAAGCCTCCTCAATTAAATAAAAATCTGAATATTTAATATTGAAGGATAATTGAAATTTCAAAAATTCGTAGAAAATTGAATTTTTCTATTTTTATAATTATTTATTTATAATTTTTTAAAAATGGAGCAAATATGGGCAAATATTTTTAATAATATTCTATAAATTAAATGGTAATAACGAGCTATTATTTAATCTGGTCATATAAATATAAATTATTAATAAACAAAATAAAAAAATTTATTCATGATATTTTGAATACATTTATTTCTCAAGAAACAATAAAAATCAAAATTAGTTTTCCTGAACGAAAATCATCGAATTTCGAAGCCTCCTCAATAAAATAAAAATCTGAATATTTAATATTGAAGGATAATTGAAATTTTAAAAATTTGTAAAAATTGAATTTTTCTATTTTTATAATTATATATTTATAATTTTTTAAAAATGGAGCAAATATGGGCAAATATTTTTAATAATATTCCATATATTGAATAGTAATAACGAGCTATTATTTAATCTGGTCATATAAATAGGAATTATAAATAAACAAAATAAAAATATTTATTCACGATATTTTGAATAAATTTATTTCTCAAGAAACAATAAAAATCAAAATTAGTTTACCTGGACGAAAATCATTGAATTTCGAAGCCTCCTCAATAATATGAAAATTTCAATATTTAAAATTGAACGATAATTGAAATTTCAAAAATTCGTAAAAAATTGAAATTTTTTACTTTTATAATTATTTATTGATAATTAAAAATAAAAATGGAGCGCCGGCGTGCTAGACGAAGAAAAATAGGCCACACACGGTTCGTCAGTTGACAACGCGTGTCTAATATTAGGTCATCGAGTCAAGTCGGTAGATCTGATCGATAAAAATGAAATCATACGTGCGTAATTGCCCCCCTGTGCGTCTGGATTTGAACTAGATCGATTCTGATAAATTTGAGCATTACAAAGCTCGTGGGTGGAGTCTGTTTTGATCGGAGATTTGAGAACCAAGTCCGGCGCGGTGAAAAAAAAAAAAACTATGGACGAGAAGATATCGAAGCGTTTGACAGAAGGAGCTCGTGTAATTGCGATGCTTTGCGCGTCATAGTTATCGCGATACGTGCAGCTGTGTACACGTTAGAAAAATTCTGACGAATCGATTCGAATCTCACTCCCGAGTAGAATTTAATAAAAAAAATTGATTGATTTTTTTTTACGATTTTTCCTGGACCGTTCGGTGAAGCTGACCACGTAAATTTTTTTTTTAGTCAAATTTTCCAAATCTTTACACCCAAATCATCTCGTTGACGTTTCTCTGGAAAGGAATGATTCAGAGAGTCTCGGAGAAACGGGAAAAGTCACTCTGCATGCTGATTGTCTCGAGTGATGCTCATTTTTTCAGAAAAGTACAAATGCAAGGAAAGATTTCATCGAAGCACAAGGAGAAAATGTTTCGGAAGGAAAATTGTGTGGAGGAAATCTGACAGTGCTTTAGAAGCACGTATCGCAGGGCGAGAAGCATCGCGGTACGCATTGAACATAAATTACTCGGGAATACGATACTTCGGGGAGAAGGATATGGCGAGGGAGCAGCAGCCACCAGAGTGCAGCTTCTGTAATGGTAGAAAAAATAAAAAGCTCGGGAAAGTGGAAAAAAAAGGAGAAAAAAAAATTATGACACTTTCACGTTTCCCTGGGGTATCGAGAGGCTAGAAAGAACGAGAGTCTTCTTCACAGGACATACGGTGTCAGATAATTCCACGTATTGAATGTTAGCACAAGATCTTATCGAATTATCGTTTCTCTCTCGCTTTGCTCGTGCTCCTCCGTTCGTTCTCTCGCCTCTGGCCTTATCTCGATCATGTACACGTGCGTATACGTGTCTCTTCCTAGAGAAGTGTGAAGTGCAGTCGAGGCAATGGCTCGGGGAGGCTAAAACTCCTTTTGCTTCCATTCTCTGTATCCTGCTGCTTGATTCCCTCGCGGTGCTATCCAACTGGCTATGGAGAGAGCACAGAGCTAGAGCTAAATTGGATTTTTGTTTGATGTATTCGAAATCGAGTTTAACAGTCCATACGGATGAAATGAGAGGTCGATCGAGAGTGTCTGAGTGGCTGGAGAGAAATCGGGAGAGGGAGAGCAAAAGTGATTCGCGCGCGGGTGTCTTGCAGGTTGACAGGAACTTGCTCTCGCGTCTTGTGCTCTCGAGCTCTCTTGATCCATTATTGACGTTCATGCTGCAATGACACAATTTTTGGGATTATTGAAAAAAAAAACGTTTGGTCGAACGTATCGAACAAAATATCGATATTTTTCCAACAAAATTTTGTAAAAAATCGTCGATATTTTGTTGAACACGATAAACTAAATATTTTTTGATAATTTTAAAATTTTCCTTATTTTGGCAGTATTTTTGGTTTCTAATGGAATTGTCAGCGAAATTTACGAGTGGAGCGATAAAAATTTACTTCCGAAGAGACTTTCTCAAATATTTCTTGCTGCAATGACACAATTTTTAGGATTATTAAAAAAAAAAAACGTTTGGTCGAACATATCGAACGAAATATCGATCGTTTTCCAACAAAATTTCGTTAAAAATCGTTGATACTTTGTTGAATACGATAAACTAAATATTTTTTGATAATTTCACAATTTTCGTTATTTTGGCAGTATTTTTGGTTTCTAATGGAATTGTCAGCGAAATTTACGAGTGGAATGATAAAAATTTACTTCCAAAGAGACTTTCTAAAATATTTCTTGCTGCAATGACACCATTTTTGGGATTATTGCAATAAAAAACGTTCGGTCGAACGTATCGAACAAAATATCGATCTTTTTCCAACAAAATTTTGTTAAAAATCGACGATATTTTTTTTAACACGATAAACTAAATATTTTTTGATAATTTCAAAATTTTCCTTATTGTGGCAGTATTTTCGGTTTCTAATGGAATTGTCAACGAAATTTACGAGTGGAACGATAAAAATTTGCTTCCAACGAGACTTTCTAAAATATTTCTTGCTGCAATGACACAATTTTTGGAATCATCGTTTTTCTTTTTTTTTTTTTGCTTTTTATTTGCAATTATTTTAATGAACCAACTCCGCACACCCGAATTACATGAGATTTCGTGTCTTGTTTTTCTGTTGCAACAGATATTCGCCACTTGCGCGACGTTCTACCTCCCACTCTTGTTCATCCTGTTTTTGTACTGGAGGATATTCCAAGAGGCCCGGAGAAGGATTCACAAGAAGACACGAGCTACCGTTCAACCGAAGCGAGAGAGGAGAGGAATTCTAAAATTCGTCCAACGACGGTAAATAAATTTTTTTACTCATTTCTACAAAAGCCTTGAGAAAAAAAACGAGCCACAACTTTTTCTTGCATTCATCGCACGAAGAAATCATGTCAAACGGAAGTGCCAAACGCATGAGATGGATTAATCGGCGTCCTTAAGAACGAAATCACTCAAAAAAGTCTCGCATCGACTTAAAGACCAATTTGCAAAGTTCCGCTTGTGACAAATAGTGGAAAATAAAATTCGGCCTGTTGTCCTGAGCGAATAAATCTTTCCCCTTGGTCTCTGAATGCGGTGGCAGCATTGACTGGGGCTGAAGAATCGCGGGAATACTTTATTCTACGCGATAAAAGTCCAGGGGGAAAAACATCCCCTTAGGATAGTCGGCGACCTAAAAAGTCACCGAAACTTGTGAATTCAGGGGTGGGATCGTAAAGGGCTGCAGGTAGAGAAACATCCTGGCGGTCCCTGGAGCGTATCCATTTATTCACGCGAGACACACACACACACACACTGACAGAAAGAATCATTTATATTTATTCACATGGACACAGGAGCGTAGAGACTCTCGAGGGCATTGCATTATTGCATTTCATCAAATCGTTCCTTGTGCTTCTCAACTTTTTATGAATTCTTTGAGACGTTGTTGATTGACCTCGATGCATTAAGGACGTTGTATGGCGACGGTCAAATATTCATTTTTGCTTTCAGTTTTTTTTTTTTGCATAAATAATGGTTTGCGAGGCCAAGTTTATTGAAAAAAGTTGTTACAAATTGGCTGAAGAACAACGTACTCGAAATTCAAGATTTTCTGAGGTAATTTGTATTTTTTATGTAATAAACAAAATTTCGAAAAAATTTTACGAACGATTTTTTTGAAAAATTAAATAAAGATTCTTGGATGTTGCATAAAAGTTTATGCAAAGTTTTGAGAGGCTTCACCATTTAGAAATGGGAATATTCAATGTTGAAAATTGCAACTTTTAACACACGTTCTTATGAGAAATGACTGAAAATTGTGATTTTTATTTTGCGAACCTAAATTCGTTGAAAAAAGTTGTAACCAATTGACTAAAGAACAACATACTCCAAATTCAAGATTTTCCGAGCAAATCTGTATTTTTTATATAATAAACAAAATTTCGAAAAAATTTTACGACCGATTTTTTTGAAAAATTAAATAAAGCTTCTTGGATGTTGCATAAAAGTGTATGCAAAGTTTCAAGAGGCTTCACCATTTAGAAATGGAAATATTTAATGTTGAAAATTGCAACTTTTAACACACGCTCCGAAACTACTGAAAATAATGATTTTTATGAATAAATCTCGACGTCTACACGGTGAAAGCTCTAAAAATTGCGCGAGCAATTAGTCATCACTATTCTCTGTGTGTCTATCGATAAAAATGTTTGCATACAACGTCCTTAATGAATGCAATTTGCTTCCCTAACAATTATCGCGAAATGTAATTGAAAATTGATGGATTCGATGAACGAGGCCAGCAGAGGCTCGGAATGATATCTCGAATGTTTTTTCTGCATAAACCCAGGCCCCGTGAGGAATCGACGGCATTCACCATAACTCGTTCGACTCCCGATCACTCGTCAAACTCGCCAGAGAAATCGTCGTCGTGCAACAACGGTGCAAATAACGTGACGAATCAACCAGCAACATCTCTGGCATCAACGACGATGATCCAAACGTCAGAGACGAGCCAAATAACGACAACGACGACGACGACGATGAGTACGACGATTGTGACGTCCTGTCAACAGGCTCCGTCTGTCATGACGACGAAAAAAAGCCGCGAGACTATCGAGGCCAAGAGGGAACGGAAAGCTGCGAAAACCCTCGCGATCATCACCGGTGCCTTCGTACTCTGTTGGCTGCCATTTTTCTTGGTTGCCCTTTTGCAGGCCATTTGCCGGACCTGCGAACCACCCGATCTCGTCGCCAGTGTTTTCCTTTGGCTCGGTTACTTCAACAGCACCCTCAATCCCGTTATATACACTATTTTCTCTCCAGAATTCCGACAAGCCTTCAAAAGAATGCTCTGCGGAAGTGCACGAACCGGCGTACGCTGACGATGGGTCTAACGAACGATGTATGTATCTAAACGTATCCTCAAACTCTCAAACCCTAGAACGGTAACCTGGGGTCAAAAACTTGACTTTGACCCTGACTTGCGACCTTGGGGTCCAGGAAACGCGAGGCCTATTGAGGAAAAGATTCATTTTTCCACTTTTGTTGGTTCAGCATTTTTTTTTGTGAATTTGAATTCAATTTTTTGCTATGTAAAGTAAACAATGTTTAAAAAAAAGTTTCTAACGTGTTCTACAATAATTATCGAGTCGTAATATTCAGTAGTTTATTTTTTATAACTATTTTTGTCACTGGGGTTCAGGAAACTACCCCATGGTAGCCTTTTCCAGTTTTTTTATCGCTTTACCGCGTTTTTGACTGATTTTTTGACTCCAAGCAATATTGCCCCAGGCTCACGTGATTCTGCATTAAAAAACGAAAAGAATGAGCCCAAGGAGAAGCTTCTTCGTTAAATTTTACCGGAGATATGAATTTTTCCAAATTGGCGTCATTTATAACTTTTTACTGAATTTTCCATTTTATCGTTTCACCGAATTTTTGACTAGTTTTTCGACTTTGAGCAATATTGCCCCAAGCTCTCGTGATTCTGCATTAAAAAACGAAAAGAATGAGCCCAAGGAGAAGCCTCTTCGTTAAATTTTACCGGAGATATGAATTTTTCAAAATTGGCGTCATTTATAACTTTTTACTGAATTTTCCATTTTATCGTTTCACCGAATTTTCAACTAATTTTTCGACTATTAGCAAAATTTCCCCAGGCTCACGTGATTCTGCATTAAAAAACGAAAAGAATGAGCCCAAGGAGAAGCCTCTTCGTTAAATTTTACCGGAAATATGAATTTTTCAAAATTGGCTTCATTTATTTTTACTGAATTTTCTATTTTATCGTTTCACCGAATTTTTGACTAGTTTTTCGACTTTGAGCAATATTGCCCCAGGCTCTCGTGATTCTGCATTAAAGAACGAAAAGAATGAGCCCAAGGAGAAGCCTTTTCGTTAAATTTTAACGGAGATATGAATTTTTCAAAATTGGCGTCATTTATAACTTTTTACTGAATTTTCCATTTTATCGTTTCACCGAATTTTTGACTAGTTTTTCGACTTTAAGCAATATTGCCCCAGGCTCACGTGATTCTGCATTAAAAAACGAAAAGAATGAGCCCAAGGAGAAGCCTTTTCGTTAAATTTTACCGGAGATATGAATTTTTCAAAATTGGCGTCATTTATAACTTTTTACTGAATTTTCCATTTTATCGTTTCACCGAATTTTTGACTAGTTTTTCGACTTTGAGCAATATTGCCCCAGGCGCACGTGATTCTGCATCAAAAAACGAAAAGAATGAGCCCAAGGAGAAGAGTTTTCGTTAATTTTTACCGGAGATATGAATTTTTCAAAATTGGGGTCATTTAGACCCCAGGTTACCGAAATATGTAAAAAAAAAAAGGTTACCGTTCCAGGGTCAAATTACCTTCAACCAACGTTCGAGTGCAGAAATCTTTTGGAGTATTTTCAAATTGATTTTTACTCAAATTCACGTAAAAATAAAAAACCAAGAAATCCAAGAAAATGTGAAGCAAACTAGTCGCGTAAGGAAATTGACTGCATTCCGAAATCTTAAAATTAATTAAAAATAACAAAGTAATGGTCGTGGTTTTTAACGTGGATAACGGATTAACAGCCCAGTGGCGATATTTACGATTTTAGGGGTTGCGAATGGCTCGTAAATACATTGAAAAAAAACAAAACAAAAAACGTAGGAATATATCGATTCAGTATTATGTACTTGGCGTTAAGACGATGCGAATGTGAAAGTTGAGGATTTTTTGTAGTCTCGATTTATTAAGCGCTGTAGAAGGAAATGACGCGAGGATCATGGTCAGACTTTGCTCCAGAGCGTACGAAATACCTCATGTACGTATTTTCCGAGAAAATGTGTCAACGCTTTGCGAGAGAAGCAGCAAATCCTCTGATCCAAAAGGATTCGAGTTCTGTTCGGGAAACTCAAAGAAACTGAGCAAATAGTTGAGAGCCAAACGATTCGAAATGTATTCTCGACTTTTTGCTCGCTTGACTTTGCTTCGCGAGCAAATGTGTTTTTTTTTTTTTTTTTTCTTTTTTTTCTCGTTCTCTGCCAAATTAGCGCGTTAAAAATCGAATCGCGACGGTTTCCGATTCTCGAGGCTATCGATTGCAAAGGGACTGCTACCAAAATGAAGAAAAACGAGGAGATCGCGAACAATGACGTTAATTCCGTAAGAACTTGTTGTTCGTTTGTGCCACCGACAGGAAGCGGAAGATGCTGGTCAAGGCAGAGACGGAAAATAGTTGGTGCAGTTGTCCTCGCGCTCGCTTGGAAAGCTCCGCCTAAGCCGTTACCTTAAACTTTTCACAAACTCTCCCGCGCGCTCGTTTTGTCTCGCTCGAGCTTTCTTCTGCTTTCGTGCAGCATCCCCTGGGCCACCCATCACGATTAAATTTTCTCTTTTAACTCGCTCAACTTTCGCGACCTCTTTCTCACCGTTTTTTTTGTCTGCTGCTCCAACTTTTTTGTCACTGTGTGAATGAAAAAAATGAAATGTTGCAAAGTGAGAAGAACATTTCTCTTAATTCTGTCGTCGTCGTGCAACTTTTCCACTCTTGCTCCACAAAAAACGTCGCTTTTTCTTTTTTTATTCGCACCAAATTGCATGATTTTTAAATTTGTACCGACTTAAATGTTGCTCCCAGTTTTTCAAGGGCTGAGAATTTTTCTAACATTTTGCGAGCAATGAGAATTTACGCTGTGAACACTGGATGTGAAATTTTGTTAAAAATCGTCGATATTTTGTTGAATACGATAAACTAAATATTTTTTTGATTATTTCAAAATTTTCGTTATTTTGGCAGTTGATTTGGTTTCTAATGGAATTTTCAGCGAAATTTACGAGTGGAACGATAAAAATTTGCCTCCGAAGAGACTTTTTAAAATATTTCTTGCTGCAGAGACACAATTTTTGGGTTTATTGAAAAAAACGTTTAGTCGAACGTATCGAAAAAAAATATCGATCTTTTCCAACGAAATTTCATTAAAACTAAAGATTTTTTGAATAATTTCAAAATTTTCGTTATTTTGGCAGTTGATTTGGTTTCTAATGGGATTGTCAGCGAAATTTACGAGTGAAACGACGAAAATTTGCTTCCGATAAGAATTTTTAAAATATTTCTTGCTGCATTGACACAATTTTTGGGATTATTGAAAAAAACGTTTATTCGAACGTATCGAACAAAAATATCGATCTTTTCCAACAAAATTTAGTTAAAAATGGTCGATATTTTGTTGAACACGTTTGACTAAACATTTTCCGAATAATTTCAAAATTTTCGTCATTTTGGCAGTATTTTTGGTTTCGAAATTTACGAGTGGAATGGAAAAAAATTGCTTCCGAAGAGATTTTCTAAAATATTTCTTGCTGCAATGACAGAATTTTTGGGATTTTTCAAGATAAGTCGAACGTATCGAACAAAATATCCATCTTTTTCAACAAAATGTTGTTTCTAGTGAGGAGAAAAGCAAAGTTATCGTATTGGAAGCTCGTGTATACTGAAAACTTTTGGAAAATCTCACATTTCTCAATATCGCACATTCGTATAGTTATCGGAAAATATGTACTCTCGACTTTTCCCTAACGAATATCGGTGTGTATCCTATCGATCGATCCGCTCACTCCTCTTTTCCCGCGGGCTCTTAGATACGAATATAAGAATAATGAAAATATCGTATACACACTTGTCCCCGTAGCGCGTAAAATAACATCCCTATGTATTCATAAGACTTTGAAAGATTAACGTGATACTTTAAAGAAAGAAAACGAAAAGCTGAAAATTGGTGCTTGTCCGATGAACGAATCAAAGAAATATAAAAAAATATAAATATTTCAAAAATCGATTAAATTCCGAGATGAATTTGATCGGTATAGTAAAAAATGTGTAAAGATCATCAAAGTTTCATTAGTCTCCGTAGGATTGTAAGAAATTAATGAAGAATATTTTTTAAACATTCGCCGCAACCTGAAGAAATTTACGATTTTGATCCTCCGTAGTCACACGGGGTCTGAGAGACCCCAGCAATGTTTAAACGCTCGCCACGTCGCCAGTATCGTTCCGAACGACACGCAAAAATTCAGGACGTTAGTTCGAACCTTTCAGAATAAGGAAATGACCCCAAAAAATTTTTATCAAATTTTCAAAATGGCGAAAAAAAATCAGCAACGGAAGCAATGTGTGAAAAAAAAAAATTTCTTCCTGCACCCCGAAGCACCGTTGCCGGAGGATGCCAACCGTCTCGGGCGCCAATAACTCGTAGCAATTCCAGCTCAAAGTTGCCTCCAGGGTCATTTTGACCCCTGCTGACCACGGAGGATGAATCAAGTTTTTATTTATTCCTCGTTCTCACCGTTTTTATTGACAAAAAGTCTAAACACCGTGAAAGGAAAAAGAATCGAAAACTTATCGTCACAGAAAAGAATCGCGAGTGACGAGCTTAAATTTTTTGAGGCTATCGTAAAAAAAAAACTCAAAAAAGTTCGATTTTTATTTTCTCCATGAACTGAAGAATAAATGTGTCGAGTGAATGTTTATAGGAATTGAGACTATAGATCGCTTAGAAATTTTTACATTTTTGATTTTTCGATCGAAAAAATAAAAAAGTAAGCGAGCTGCGAGAGCGTCGTCGAGTGTATGAACGATTGATTAATTTTTTATGGTTACCATAGAAAATAGAAGAAACAACAAGAGTGAATATCGAGCACGTAAAAAAAAGGCATTTTTTTGCATGAAATTCGTTGATGAGAAAATTTCAATAATTTTCGTTCGTTACGATTTTTCGAATGATTCTACAAACTTCAAAGTTTTATGGTGAGAAACTAGAGTCGAAATGTAAGAAAAAAAAATTAAAATTTCGTTCCCAATCCCGCAGAGTTTGGAATATCGCAGACTTTGATGAAATTTTGTACAGGTCGCTGCTGCGTGGTGGCAGAGCGTCGAGCATATTGGTTTCCTTGGAATATCATCGCCAAAAAAGTGAAAAGAGTGGTCGATCGACTCGAATAAACGTTTGGGCGAATAGTTTGTTTCCCTTTAGGGCTAGAGCTATGTACGAGCGGTGATGATACACATATTCGGGTATACGGGGTTGGCAATTAGCCAGGCGATAAGGCCTCGCTTGTGTGAATGTGCAAACACGAGAAAAGTTTAAGTGATAAAGTTTGAGTGTTATTTTATATCAAGACATAAGAAAAATACGAGGCGAGAAACGCTGTTACACGGTGGACAGATATCGTTGTTACGCTAAAGACATAAATTTCGATGTAGAGAAGAAAATCTTCCGATAGCGTAGTGTTTAAATGGCTAACGATTGAATTTTATTATTCGGGGGTGAGCGTGGATTGGAAGGATAGAATTTTGACCCTAGAACGGTAACGTGGGGTCAGGAACGACCCCGGACGATTTAAAATCCTTTTTCCTTCGTTTTCCCATTTTTTTATCGTTTTACCGAATTTTTGACTGGTTTTTTGACTTTGAGTAAAATTGCCCCGGGCTCGCGTGATTCTGCATTAAAAAACGAAAAGAATGAGCCCAAGGAGAAGCCTTTTCGTTAATTTTTACCGGAGATATGAATTTTTCAAAATTGGCGTCATTTATAACGTTTTACTGAATTTTCCATTTTAACGTTTCACCGAATTTTGACTAGTTTTTTCACTTTAAGCGATATCGCCCCGGGCTCGCGTGATTCTGCATTAAAAAACGAAAAGAATGAGCCCAAGGAGAAGCCTTTTCGTTAATTTTTACCGGAGATATGAATTTTTCAAAATTGGCGTCATTTATAACGTTTTACTGAATTTTCCATTTTAACGTTTCACCGAATTTTGACTAGTTTTTTCACTTTAAGCGATATCGCCCCGGGCTCGCGTGATTCTGCATTAAAAAACGAAAAGAATGAGCCCAAGGAGAAGCCTTTTCGTTAATTTTTACCGGAGATATGAATTTTTCAAAATTGGCGTCATTTATAACGTTTTACTGAATTTTCCATTTTAACGTTTCACCGAATTTTGACTAGTTTTTTCACTTTAAGCGATATCGCCCCGGGCTCGCGTGATTCTGCATTAAAAAACGAAAAGAATGAGCCCAAGGAGAAGCCTTTTCGTTAATTTTTACCGGAAATATGAATTTTTCAAAATTGGCGTCATTTATAACGTTTTACTGAATTTTCCATTTTATCGTTTCACCGAATTTTGACTAGTTTTTTGACTTTAAGCAATATTGCCCCGGGCTCGCGTGATTCTGAATTAAAAAACGAAAAGAATGAGCCTAAGGAGAAGCCTTTTCGTTAAATTTTAACGGAGATATGAATTTTTCAAAATTCGGGTCATTTCGACCCCAGATTATCGAAATAGATAAAAAAAAATGGAGCTACCGTTCTAGGGTTAAGGATCGTGGAAATTATATAAATATGTATGATAAGAATAAAGTACACCAACGGGAAATACAGCAAATATTTGTACATGGAATCGACAATGTTAATTGAAATTCTACGAGAGATTAACGAGTCTCTCGAGTTGGAATGGAAGAAAAATGAAAATAGGATTGAAAAAAAATGTGGAACGAGAAAATGGTCCGTTTAGGAAAGAGCCTGGGAGAAATATCCGTAAGGGACTATACGTTAAGAAGAATCTGAAGATTAGTCAAATTTCGTAGTTTGCTTTAATTAGTCGGAGTCTAATTAGCGATGTATACAAAATTGACATAAATTGTGAGGCCGGTGTGGAATTTTGATTGTATAAAAGTGAGATCTGTAGAAATGATAAATTAACTCTGAGACATGAATGAATCGATATCCGAGGAGTAAACTGCTGTATCAATAAGTCGTTGAGTTTGATGAAATAATAAAAATTACGAAAAAAGCAAAAAAAAAACAAAAAAAAATGTTTGTGTGGAAAGATTTTTTCCAGGGAGTCATACGAATGTTGAAATTATTTAAATTAACTTTTGATTTGGGCGTTTTTACAGCTCGACGTTAATGGCGAGTGACACGGAAAACCCATTGCCCTTATTTCTCATCGAGAGAAAAAAAAAAGCTCAACGACTAACGTCTCTTATTTTTTCAATTCCCTTGAATCGCCTTTCCTTCACTTTTTCCCTTGTCTTATTTTTTCCCTCTCTCTCTCTCTCTCAGTGCTGCTGTCTTTTCAGCTTTCGTTCCAATTCTATTTTCTTCTCAACTCGTTTGCACATTGACTCGTACAACTTTGCTAGACATCTTCAATCTCCAGCGTCCGCATCTCGTCAGAAAAGACAATGGGATCGTGGTGAGTGCCGAGGCCGCAGGGGTCATATTTCCCGAGTATATACCCGCAAGTAGAATATTGTCTATTTCGTTCTATACATCTATACCTTCTCGTATATTTCCTCCCTCCCAAGTGGGGTAAAGTGCAAATTCCTTTTTGCTGGCTCATGATCCGATTTCATGTATGTAGGCATGCGGAATTCCGCGCCGCAACATAACGCGACGGCTCGGCCTCGTATTTCGATTTTCCATTGCGCAGTACCGATATTATTAAATTCTTTACGCACTAAAATTCTCACGCGAGTTCAAACGATTAGAAACTGCAAAAATGCTCAACCCTGGAACGGTAACCTCTTTTTTTTTTACCTATTCCAATAACCTGGGGTCTGAATGACCCCAATCTTGAAAAATTCATATCTCCGGTAAAATTTAACGAAAAGGCTTCTTCTTGGACTCATTCTTTTCGTTTTTTAATGCAGAATCACGAGAGCCTGGGGTAATTTTGCTCAAAGTCGATAAACTAGTCAAAAATTCGGTGAAACGATAAAATGGAAAATTCAGTAAAAATTTGTAAAAAACGCCAATTTTGAAAAAATCATATCTCCGATAAAATTTAACGAAAAGGCTTCTCCTTGGGCTCATTCTTTTCGTTTTTTAATGCAGAATCACGAGAGCCTGGGGTAATTTTGCTTAAAGTCGAAAAACTAGTCAAAAATTCGGTGAAACGATAAAATGGAAAATTCAGTAAAAAGTTATAAATGACGCCAATTTTGAAAAATTCATATCTCCGGTAAAATTTAACGAAAAGACTTCTCCTTGGGCTCATTCTCTTCGTTTTTTAATGCAGAATCACGAGAGCCTGGGGTAATTTTGCTCGGAGTCAAAAAATTAGTCAAAAATGCGGTAAAACGATAAAAATCGGGAGAACGAAAGAGAAAAGGGATTTAAAGTTGTCTGGGGTCGTTTTTGACCCCAGGTTACCGTTCCAGGGTTAGAACCGTCATTCGGGAAATAGGTACCATTTTCCAAAATCGAAATATCGAAAAAAAATCAAGATCGTTGATGAAAAATAATTTTTAAGTAGAATTTTGAGACTTTTTTTCAATTAACAATTAAAAATCTTGGTTCTCACGAACCTGACACGATTGCTGTCGAGATAATATAAAACGAAACTAAAAAAAAGTAGAGAAAAAAAATTCTGGATTACTTATTTACTGATTTCCTTAATTTCTCCTTAAATCATCGTGCCAGATAAAATGTGTGTCAACTGGAATTTTTAAGAGAGGTCAAACTGTGAAAGACGAAATGATGACATTGGGGGGTGTTTTGCTCTCATAAATGCGGAAACTACACAGCCCGAGAGTTATATTCTCTACTACGTGGAAGGGCGTCTTTAGTCTCCCATTCCGGTGCATAATCATCACATGGAGATTTGATGAAGAGATGCTCGAGATCGCTGAAAGTAACGAGCGAGAGGTATCCTCGAGATTCATCAGCATGGAAAATCTCTGAACACAGCTTTTGGCATGGAGGAACCGCATTGTCTGCTGCTGCTGCGATGTTGCAGCAGCTCTGAAAAGCGTTGCAACAAATTGGTGAGTTTTCCAGTGAGTATATCGTCAGCTCTGACTGACAATTACGAAATAATAACTTTGCTAATAAATAAAATAATAAATAAATAAATAAAATAAATAAATGATAAATAAATGATAAATAAATGATGAATAAATAAATAAATAAATAAAATAATAAAATAATAAATAAATAAATAAAATAAATAAATGACAAATAAATAAATAAATAAATAATAAAGGAAAATAATAAAATAGTGAAAAATAAAATAAAATAAAAAAATAAAAACCAGAAAATCCCTTAAAAAAAAAAGGACTCGTGTCGCCTGGAGACTGACATTTTCGTAACGATGCTAATAGCAAATTTCTGGCATGCTTTTCCACATCGTACGAGATGGTTGACCCACTATCAAATTTCCTCCGAATCATCAATTTTATTTTTTTCAATGAATTTCTCAACGTGCAATTTTTCTCCCATTTTTTATTTCTTCGTCTTGCTTCTTATTCTTCTTTACAGCCACTCTCGACGTCCTTACTTTTGGTAGATTATAAAACGTGATTTGAAAGCATATTCTATTACCTCTTACAAGAACGTAGTTTTATCGTATTTCTTGGGAGCACCCGAAGCTCTTAATATATATACATCGTACATAAAGAAAGCTCCCTCTTGTATCCCTAACTCGAGACCTCTTTGAGGCAATCTCAACTAGATAGACGATGTATCCGGCTTCCATGGCTTCTCTATAAACTTTTTTTATATTGGTGTGTACGAAAGTATATACGAGTGCGAATATATACGTTAAATTGTACTATGGACCATGGATGATGGTGCAATCTTTGAAGATTGGATTTAATCGGAGGCTGCTAAGAATCGCACATGAAAATGTCAGTTAAAATTTTGTTTTTCGAGCCTCCATGGTGGGCGGGGGTCAAAATGACCCTGGAGGTAAGTTTGAGCTGTAATCGCTACGACTTATTGTCGCCGGAGACGGTTGGCATCGTCCGGCAACGGTGCTTCGGGATGCTGGAAGAAATTTTTCATTTTTCACAAATTGCCTCCGTTGCTGATTTTTTTTCGCCATTTTGAAAATTTGATAAAAATTTTTTGGGGTCAGTTTCTTATTCTGAAAGGTTCGAACTAACGTCCTGAATTTTTGTGTGTCGTTCGGAACGATATTGGCGACGTGGCAAGCGTTTAAACGTTGCTGGGGTCTCTCAGACCCCGCGCTTGCACTGGTGTCAATTATTTCGAGATCCGTGTCGTAAATGACAACGAGGAACGTGGCTTCCGCGTGGAATGCACGTTGACGATTAGTCAACTGCAGAGTAATCTCCTTTTTCTTGCCCACGAAATCCTCACCCCAGTTTCCGCGCAGCGCTCGTTTTCCGGCTCCTTGCACGTTATACTCGGCGGTGAAAAGTTTCCATTAATATTTGTACGAGTCAGCGCGAGTTACTCTAACATTTGTGCAATAAACGAAGACGCGAACGACTTGCAAATTAGCGGCGACAGGCAAACTTTGACACGTACAGAAAAAAAAAACGAAAAAAAAAAAGAAAAAAAAAACTATTGAGTGTGTAAAACATTACGACCGCAATTTCTACTGAGAAAATTTGTCTGGCTGGCTCTTTGGTTGAAAGTTTAATTTATTCAGAATACGGAGACGGAAACAGGAAGGAACGAGCTGTCGTGCTCGATCTCTCCGGGTCACTTGCAAGCTTGCGACGATGAATTATTCAAATAATGGCAACCGATGAACACTCTTTTTTCTCCAGCCCCAAAAGTCCTTGATCTTTTGGCAGAAAAACGAGAAAAAACCTACAACGTCGGACAGACGAAAAATAGTTCGAATGCAACTCGATAATCATTCGTTTTCATGCGCAACTCAATTTCCTGCCACTCTGCAGAGAGACACAACTTTTAATCTCATCAAACCGCGAAAGGTATTTCGAAGAATTTCTAAACTTTGCAAAGTTGCGAATTAAAATTAAATTGGAAGGAAACCATTAGCTAATAATTTCTCGCGTCGATTCTCACACGCGAGGCTCAAAGTTACATTTCTAATCCTATTACTCACGATACTTTGTCGCACAATGTTTCATGAATTTTTCATCGTCCACCTTACGAGACCCTCAGAGCGAAAACCCATTTTGCCCGAGTCCTCTTTTTGCATATTCACTTTTCCTTGTGTCTCGCAAGCACTAAATATTATTGAAAAGAGAGAGAGAGACGCAAAGACGCTTTCCGTAACGTTGTAACGATTGACGCTGCATCGGCGGATGCAACTCATCCGTCAAATCGAATCGATGCTTTCGAAGATTCAATTTAGGCCCCTGGCATCAGCTAGTCACTGCGATCAAGTTGATGTCGAACGCGAGACACGAATTGCAACAGCGAGAGAGAGAGAGAGAGAGGGAGATGCTAATTTCCGAACAAGTGTTTTCCGGAACGGTTGCAATTTTATGGGAATGAAAATTGAGACGTTTCTCCTTAATCCCGATAAATCGTGGTGACCCGAATTCCTTCTCGTCACAGACACCAATAACTTAATTAATTTTTAAAAAATCGAAAAGATCGACATTTTGCAAACAGGAAATGAGAATGCAAGTAATTAACCCTGGAGCCTTTTTTTTCTTCACCTGCTCCGATATTCTGGGGTCTAAATGACCCGAATTTTGTAAAATTCATATCTCCGGTAAAATTTAACGAAAAGACTTCTCCTTGGGCTCGTTCTCTTCGTTTTTTAATGCAGAATCACGAGAGCCTGGGGTAATTTTGCTTGGAGTCGAAAAATTAGTCAAAAATGCGGTAAAACGATAAAAAACGGGAGAACGAAGGGAAAAAGGGATTTAAAGTCGTCGGGGTCGTTTCTGACCCCAGGTTACCGTTCCAGGGTTAGAAATGCCTCTCGGGAAAGAGGTACCATTTTCCAAAATCGAAATATCGAAAAAAAACCAAGATCGTTGATGAAAAATAATTTTTAAGTAGAATTTTGAGACTTTTTTTAAAAAGATTTTGCTCGGAGTTAAAAAATTTGTCAAAAATGCTGTAAAACGATAAAAACAAAATTCGCAATAACGAAAAACAATGAAATTTTCTCCAATCGCTTCGAGTGTCTCAACAAATTTAGCACCTCGCTTAAAGTGTTTGAAATAGCGAAGCGAAGAGGTCTAAGGGAATAAAGGGAGAAAAAGCGAAGGCTAGAGAGCACAGTGTACGAAAGTTGCATTGAAAATAAATACTTCAATTTTCCACTTCATTAATGTCGAGAGAGAAACGACAATGTATCGAGAGAGAAAAAAGAGAGATAAAATCTGTGCCTTATGGTCTGAGTGCTTCAACGTCCGAGCAAGCAATTGACGCTCCTTCAGCCTCGAGAATCGCGCGAGAGAGTACAGTGACCGCGGGATATAAAAGATAAAAAGAAAATACAGAACCGCGTTGAGGATCGACATTCAATTACTCGTTGATAATGCAGCATCCTTCCAGCCAAAATGGAGCTTCAGCCCCGATTGTTTACCGCACCGCGTGTGTATCGAAAAACCTGACAGCTTGTACCAATAAATCTCGAAACTGCGTTCACCAGAAAAATAAAAAAAAATAAAAAACAAAAAAAAACAAAAACTGAACGATTTATCGACGAAATTGAGCAGAATATTTATTCCAGCTCGAAAAGCATCGCTGAGGAATTATTATTTCCTTTAGTCCTGCAGAGAATGTGATAAACAATTTCCAATCGTTCGTTCTCCGTTTTTTTTTGCTCGAAACTTTATCAACAAATTATTTCTCTTTTTTTTTTGTTCTCTGGTTGCGAAAATATTTGAAACACATAGACAGGTGGAGAGACAAGAGGATGGGCTGGGCGTTAGAGTGCGCGAGAGCGATTTTGTAATGCAGGCGCGAGAAGCGACCAACCGTAGTATTAAAAGTGACTAACGTGGTTACGGGCTCACTTCGCCAGCCTTAATGACNATCGTTCATTCTTCGTTTTTTTTTGCTCGAAACTTTATCAACAAATTATTTCTCTTTTTTTTTTGTTCTCTGGTTGCGAAAATATTTGAAACACATAGACAGGTGGAGAGACAAGAGGATGGGCTGGGCGTTAGAGTGCGCGAGAGCGATTTTGTAATGCAGGCGCGAGAAGCGACCAACCGTAGTATTAAAAGTGACTAACGTGGTTACGGGCTCACTTCGCCAGCCTTAATGACCCTTTTCTCAACGATAAGTAAATGCCCTGGACGAAAAGAGCACTGAAGAATAACCACGTTGCTGCTTTTCCTCTGGAGCTCTTCTTCCTTTACGAAAATAGAGGCTGGAAAAGACAGTACAGAAGAGCCTGAGGAAAATCTTCGTTGTATATAGATATAGATCGACGCGTTGGCTCTCGTTATGGCCTTCTTGAGCTGTATTTTCAGTGTCTGCTAACTTTCTGTTTCAACTTACTTGCTTCGGGGCACAGCAACCATCAGCGATGGACCATACCGGGGAGGGTTTAATGAATGGAGCGAATTTATTTCATCTCGTGTCCTATTATTGTCTCATTATTTATTGTTTTATTATTGCTTCCTCATGGAGGTCACTATGTGACGGTGAATTTTTTTTTTTTAGGTTTTAATGTCAATGCTTCTTGAAATGTCTCGAAACATCGAAAAATCGTGTCTAGAAAAAATGTCCCTAAGTGTGTGTGTGTGGATGTTCTGGCACTGCAAAATTCAAACGTTTGTAACTCGAGAACGGTTCGAGCTACAGGGCTCCCGCTTCGCACAGATGTTAATCTGTACGAGCTCTTCGTTCTCTGATAATTTTGTTGCAATTGCTAGAAAAATACGAATTCTAGGGGATTTTTAAATTTTCAAAAAAAGGCTGTCGACGCTCTAACTTCCGCAAATTTTGAGATTTATTACTTATTGTTTTTTTATAGATAGAGTATCATGATAGGAAGGGTGGTGTTGAATTTGGGAAATATCGGTTGAACCGTTTGAGTTTTATGATTTTTTGAATTTTTCGAAAATTTGAGAATTTTGAAAAATCGTCCAACCGCTCTAATTTCTGCAAATTTTCTAACATATCGTGTACAAGTCCGTAACTCCTCTCCACTTTCTAGAAAAGTCGTCGAAAATATAAAATTTAAATGGAAATACAAAAAAAAACGCTGCAAATTGAAATTTGTAAATTGCTTCAGGCAAAGCCAAAATAAAAAATATAGTTCCTCGTATAGAGAAAGATTTAAACGAAAGCGTTATCATATACGCTTTGAAACGACTCATTACTAATTATTATTCATTTTTATTCGACACATTTCTCGAGCTGCGTGACCTGGAAAAGCCAATGAAACTTTTCCGACCCGATTAACACACGCCTGTCTAACTTTTGCCAAGTGAATCATTTTTGCCATCGAGCAGATGAGCGGATATACCGACAAAACGAATGTCGCAGTTCCCTCGATAAATATACGAATCAATATAAAAGTTGGCGCGGATCTTTATTGTCGAACGAAGGGCTCTGCACACCAACATTCGGGTCGGTAAGTTCGTGCATGCTTATCGACTTTCAAGTGGCGCTTTTAAACGACGTCGCGCGCGAGTATAGGAAAAGGTACAACTCACGATGCAGCCTTATCAGTGGAGGCAGCACAGGCATCGATATAAATAAAGCCCGTCCGAATAGCAAGCAATAAAAAGAGCGCAGGTGTCCTGCTGTAGATGGGAAAAAACATCAGTCGATATTTTTTCGTCCTGGAGTAAAATTTCGAGGTTTTGTTAGTGAAAAATTTTTTCTGGACCTCGTAACTCTTCTTTTTCATTTTTTTTTATTCGAGTTAACATTTAGTCGACCGAATTAAAAATTCCAATGAGCTGCACGCGCCAAGACCAAAAATTCGGAATTTTTTTTTTTTTTACAAAAAATCTCGAACCCCGTCCGAATTTTATTCCATATTTCGTATTATTTCGCATCTCGACCTTTTTTTCACTTCCATTGTAAAGCCGCAGCGCGCCTCATTACAGAAAAAAAAATTTTGTCCCTTTTTTGCTTCCGCGGTTTCTATGAACCGCGAACCGTTCAACCCCCAACGCGATTGTTCGGCAATTTTGTGTACGAAATAAAATGGGGCTGATTCTTATAGCGATGCATTTTTATCTTCTGGAAAGTTATGATGAACCACGCGGTTCATGAAACTTATTGTCACGGAATATTTATTCTTATAATAATTTCCTCTGGCCCTCGAGACCATATTTTTCAACCCGTTTTCCGCGTAGCAATTAATTAAAAACTCTGGAAGCCCCGCATTTACGAAGCCAAATGGAAATGCAATGTTTTTTTTTTTTTTTTTCGACATTTGCCATTAGCCTCGTTATCGTTATTACGATCCTTTTGGGGATTCGGGAAGCCATACAAAATTTGACAAAAATTTGGGAAAAAATTGAAAGAATGAAAAAAAATTTGGAAATTATTATTTTGCCACGTTACGAAATAATAATTGGGGAAAAACATGGAAGCGAGACAGTTCTACGGTTAGTATTTAAACGGAATTTCGTTGGTATATAATGAATCGTGGTGACCTCGTCCTGAATTCGTGATTGTACCTTCAGACCTACGGTATTAACGGCTTTGGCATTAACGACGAAATATTATCGTGATTATATTCCAAGGAAAACGAGTCACGAGCTAAACATCATTCGTTATCCTTATTAACACGAAAGTGTCGCGCGCGAGTGCAAAAAACTGCCTCATCGTATACATTGCTGCATGTAATCGCCGCGGATTATGAATAAGAAAAACTGCCACGATACACGCATGTCACACACGTTGAACAAAGAAAATCTTGTTACTCTGGTAAAAATAAAATAATTTTGAGNCTTTTTTTCACTTCCATTGTAAAGCCGCAGCGCGCCTCATTACAGAAAAAAAAAATTTTGTCCCTTTTTTGCTTCCGCGGTTTCTATGAACCGCGAACCGTTCAACCCCCGACGCGATTGTTCGGCAATTTTGTGTACGAAATAAAATGGAGCTGATTCTTATAAGGATGCATTTTTATCCTCTGGAAAGTTATGATGAACCACGCAGTTCATGAAACTTATTGTCACGGAATATTTATTCTTATAATAATTTCCTCTGGCCCTCGAGACCATATTTTCCAACCCGTTTTCCGCGTAGCAATTAATTAAAAACTCTGGAAGCCCCGCATTTACGAATGCAAATGGAAGTGCAATGTTTTTTTTTTTTTTTCGACATTTGCCATTAGCCTCGTTATCGTTATTACGATCCTTTTGGGGATTCGGGAAGCCATACAAAAAGGAATTTTGCACTGCGAAAAAATGTGAAGATTTTTTTGACAAAAATTTGGGAAAAAATTAAAGAATTAAAAAAAATTTGGAAATTATTATTTTGCCACGTTACGAAATAATAATTGGGGGAAAATATGGAAGCGAGACAGTTCTACGGTGAGTATTTAAACGGAATTTCGTTGGTACAATGAATCGCGTTGACCTCGTCCTGAATTCGTGATTGTACCTTCAGACCTACGGTATTAACGGCTTTGGCATTAACGACGAAATATTATCGTGATTATATTCCAAGGAAAACGAGTCACGAGCTAAACATCATTCGTTATCCTTATTAACACGAAAGTGTCGCGCGCGAGTGCAAAAAACTGCCTCATCGTATACATTGCTGCATGTAATCGCCGCGGATTATGAATAAGAAAAACTGCCACGATACACGCATGTCACACACGTTGAACAAAGAAAATCTTGTTACTCTGGTAAAAATAAAATAATTTTGAGCATCTTGAGGAAGCAATTTCCAAATTTAAATTTGCAGCTGTTTTTGTATTTTAATTTTAATTTTATATTTTCGACGACTTTTCTAGAAAGTGAAGAGGAATTATGGACTTGTAGACGATATGTTAAAAAATTTGCGAAAATTAAGGGGATGAGACGATTTTTTTGAAAAACTTAAATTTTCGTAAAATTCGAAAAATTATAAAATTCAAACAGTTCAACCAATATTTTCCAAATTCAATACCAACCTTCCTATTATGATACTCTATGTATAAAAAAAAACTTGGTAATGAATCTTAAAATTTGTGGAAGTTAGAGCGACGACAGCCTTTTTTTGAAAATTTCAAAATCCCCTAGAATTCGTATTTTTTTACCAATTCCAACAAAATTCTCAGAGAACAAAGAGTTTGTATAGATTGACATCTTACAAAATTTGCAGAAATTAGAGCGGTTGGACGATTTTTCAAAATTCTCAAATTTTCGTAAAATTCAAAAAATCATAAAACTCAAACCGTTCGACCAATATTTTCCAAATTCAATACCAACCTTCCTATTATGATACTCTATGTATAAAAAAAAACTTGGTAACGAATCTTAAAATTTGCGGAAGTTAGAGCGACGACAGCCTTTTTTGAAAATTTAAAAATCCCCTAGAATTCGTATTTTTCAAGCAATTCCAACAAAATTATCAGAGAACGAAGAGCTCGTACAGATTAACATCTGTGCAAAGCGGGAGCCCTGTAGGTCGAACCGTTCTCGAGTTACAAACGTTTGAATTTTCCAGTTCCAGAAAATACACACACACACATCCGGGCATTTTTCGAAACCTCGAAAAATCATATCTACATGGAAGCAAAATGTAAGAGCGTCAGTGACACTTTTCATAATTATTTTCCGGAGGATTTTTCGCCAAGTTTTCCAACCGCGAAATCATATCTGATGATTATGATATCGCGCAAGTTTTTCTGGCTCTCGCGACGCACTGGAGTAAATAAATGTATGCGGGAACGCAACGATATTGTGTATACTTTGGAATAGAAAAATTCAGCATCTCTGGCAACGAGTAAGAGAAAGAGTAAAACGTCGCTTAATAGCACTCTGTCGCCTCACATTGTTTCATTCGATTGCGGACGTTTGGACACGAGCCAAAATGAAACAGACTGGCTGGTAATCAATTCTTCGGAGAATTCAAAACTTCGAGGTTACGGGGGAGGGGGCTGAGTCTCAGGAAGGATGATTCTGAGGGAGAGAGAAAAATTCAACTATGAGATAAAATTGACGGTTTGGAAATATGCCAAATTTTCTATGCTTCTCGTAATTTCGTTAATTCGTTCAGCAAATACTCATGCCGATCATTTTTTCCGATTTCTCTTGACGTTTTGCCAAATTTTTGACTTTTCACTCTGTGCCCTTTACACACACAAACACACGTTCGGAAATTTTGTCTGAAAACGATTTTTCGATGTTTTGGGACATTTGAAACAAATTGACGTTGAAAAGTGGGAAAAAAAATTTCAGCATCACAAAGTTCTCTCCATGAGGAATCAAGAGTCATCGCGACTTGTTGAAAAATCAAAACTTACTGTTTTTATCGATGAAATTATCGAAATGACTATCGGAACGTCGATGCACACGAGTCGAAAGATTTTTACGTCCGCGAACAAAAGTATCGAAAGATTTTCTTCCGTCTGAATATACAAACGCGGATATCGATATCGCACGAATTTTTATGGGACTCTACAACTTTTTACGGCTTGCGGCATCTCTCGTTTCCATTCCATTTCAATCGTGTGTGCCATCTGGAATACACACAACTTACGTTCAAAACGTCATTATCGTTATTCGTGCTCGAAACAATAAAATAAAATAAAAAGACAAATAAAAAGGCGTCGACGCATATATATTCCGATTTCCGTGTTCTGCCTGAGCAACTGCAAAAGAAATCGCAGTTTCTATGCAAACTTATCAATCGAATTAGTTTCGATTGATAAATTTACATTTTTTTCGTTTTACCGAATTTTTCACTAATTTTTTGACTTTGAGTAAATCTACCCCAGGCTCTTGTGATTCTGCATTAAAAAACGAAAAGAATGAGCCCAAGGAGAAGTAATTTCGTTAAATTTTACCGAAGATATGAATTTTTTAAAATTCGGGTCATTCAGACCCATGTTAGCAGAATAGGTAAAAAAAAAATAAGGTCACCGTTCTAGCCTTAAGATCGTAAGATATTGGAAAAAGATTCTCGTACTCGATACAATGGCGAAATTCTATGAACTATGCAAGAAACGAGGATTTACAAATAAAATTGCAATCTCTGCAAGGTGGCCAGAGAAGGAAAAGCATCAAGTGTTTTTCACCTGAAGTCAGAGTCAGCAAATTGTGTCTGGATGGTGTAGAGCCCAGCGTGCCTATCGTGAAAATTTATTTAGGCTCACATCAGCTTTTCTCAGGTTGGAGTGAACGAGGGCATTCTGAGCTCGTCTCGTCATCGCGTCACTCGTTTACCCTTTTGTTTAACATAATGGGATAAGCGCCCTTCGAGCGCACCTTGAGAGTTTCTTAACTGGGCTATTAAAAAAAAATGAAAAAAGGAGAAAAAAATTATCTGGTCGATTGATGCGGCGGAGGCTCAATGCGACGAGGCTTTGATTAGGTATGCATAATAGAGGCTTTTTGTATAAACGCTGTGTAGAAACCAAGAGTTCTCTCCGTCCTAATTGGAAGGTGCTACAAAAGCTCCGGAGGGTTGGCCACAAAAAATTCCAAGGGGGAATCTCCACGTGAAAAGCGAGTATTTGTGGAACGAGTTTTTTTTCTTACCTCACCTGCGAAAACGCGTAAAACTTATCTTTTTTTTTTCTTGAAGCTGAACAGCTGGGCTCGTAGAATAAAATTAACATGAGGGTCGGTCGATGGTATCATTGCGGGGAGTAAAAAAATGCGAGGATTCATAAACGTGTCCCAGGAACACGAAAAAGAATCGTCATCGTAATTGTTCAATAAATAGTTTCGTAGTCGTCGTGGAATTTGTACACGAGCTCCTGAGACTTCGTGTCAAAAAAAATACCAAATTTTCCGAATTTTCTTATCATTTGGGATTCGGGACTCGACGTGTCCTTAATCGTCGTATGACGACGTGTGGGATATAAGAACTGAGATTACAGCTGGAAGAATATCATTCGCTTCAATCCCCATTAGCTGACACACGTGATACGTGCTCCTCGCAATTAATCATGCGAGCGTGCCTTCCTTTCCGGTGTGTCAGAAAAGACACCAGGACATTTCATCGTGTCCAGGAGAGAAATTAATTAATTTAAAGAGATTGAACAGCTTGTTTGGCTTGAGGAGAAAAAAAATGAAAACTCTGCACATCGTTTCGGCGCGTCGACGACACATTCGCAACAACAAAGTCTCACTGGTCCGTCTGTGTGTGTATTTCGAGTACGTTTCAAGGGACTCGGGGGAGATTGAGTTTGTTAACATGGACCGGAGGATGGTCGTGGCAAGATAAATACGTACCTTTGCGTACGTACCAAGAATGAAGACGAATTGTTCCAGAATATACCCTAATCACTACCTATCAAGCCCTTTCGGTGTACCGTTCACCGTTCCCATAGACAATGAGCTTTTTCAAAAAGCACTTAACGTAAATTAACCCTGGAACGGTAACCATATTTTTTTTTCACGTAACCCGGGGTCTAAATGACCCGAATTTTGAAAAATTCATATCTCCGGTAAAATTTAACGAAAAGACTTCTCCTTGGGCTCATTCTCTTCGTTTTTTAATGCAAAAACACGAGAGCCTGGGGTAATTTTGCTGGGAGTCGAAAAATTAGTCGGAAATGCGGTAAAACGATGAAAAACGGGAGAACGAAGGGAAAAAGGGATTTAAAGTCGTCCGGGGTCGTTTCTGACCCCAGGTTACCGTTCCAGGGTTAGAAATGCCGTTCGGGAAAGAGGTACCATTTTCCAAAATCGAAATATCGAAAATAAACCAAGATCGTTGATGAAAAATAATTTTTAAGACTTTTTTTTAAAAGCAATTTTGCCTGAAGTTAAAAAATTTGTCAAAAATTCGGTAAAACGATAAAAAACGGGAGAACGAACGAAGAAAGGGATTCATAGTCGTCTGGGGTAGTTTCTGACCCCGAAATGGAAGTGAAAAATTATAAAATCGTTTCCTTTGGTTTCGTAGAAGGATCTCAACGGGAGTTTCCTTGAAAAATTGCATCCAAAGTGCCTCGAGACGAGGAAAGAATTTTTTTTTTACAAAACTCATATCTGCATAGTGCAAAATCGAATCACCTCGTACATCAGTTTCTACAGTTTTTCTTCGCTCTCGCATGCTCTCGGTCCTCGATGGTTTATGTGCGAAGGATCATATGTCATCGTGCTATGCATACGAGTGTTCATGCGATACATGAATACTTGATTAAAAGATTGCAGCAGCAGCGTATGCACAGAAGATGATTTCTAACATCCATAACGAAATGCGACGTGGTGAAAAGTGGAAAGCTTTTTGCACTGACATATATATAGCACAAAAAAATTTCTTTATTTTCCATTCCATCAGGATGGTCGTAACGTGGAATCTAGAGTCTGCGAAATTGCTTTCACGTATCGTGGGATAAAATTTCATAAACTGTTTCAATGGGGAAGAAGACATTTTTCTGTGCCTTGAAGAAAATATCTTCGTCATTTACGAGAAGATCGTTGGAGAGGTTTCCAGGAAAATCTCACGTAAAATCTTTGCACTTTTATAATAAATTCGGGAAATTTTTATTTTTTATCGTTTTACCGCATTTTCGACTAATTTTTTGACTTCGAGCAAAATTCTCGAGGCTCACGTGATTCTGCATTAAAAAACGAAAAGAATGAGCCCAAGGAGAAGCCTTTTTGATAAATTTTACGGAAGATATGAATTTTTCAAAATTCGGGTCATTCAGACCCCGGGTGACAGGAATAGGTGAAAAAAAAATAAGATTACCGTTCTAGGGTCAATTATTTATTTATACGAAAAATAAACAAACGATACAGATGCGTTTTGCTTGTCGAAACACTTGTGGGAATTATTTGAATCGATGTAAATGAGATGCTGCTTTTTTGGAGTTACGAAAGATACACGTTGGTAATCGTTGGATATTTCGCTCCGATTGCAATTGCAGGGTATGGGCGATACTATTCGTCCATACGGTTCGATGCAGAGACACGCGAGGGCTGCAAAAAATAGCACAATCTCCAAAAGTTCAATAAACCCAGAGGATATTTCATATCGGTGTGTGCTGCTCTGCGGCGGAGCTACGAAGATGAAAATATCGGCGGGGTGAGGCGCCAGGGAAAAGCTTGGGAGATGCGGGGAAAATGAGTTTTCGTTTGGGATTTAAAAGTTGGCTTTGTCGGTGAAGCTCAAGCCCTGAAACAAATGGAGTGCATCAGCTGTGGTCGGTACGTGTGTACGTCTCGTTGTCAAATTGGTCCGAGCGCCCGGATGCATCGAATATTTCTTGCTCATGACTTGCATCCAGATGAGAATGCCGCTACACCGCAGTTATGTGTGGCATCAGCGTGTCGTCTCTTCCGGTAGAGAGTACATAACATATCCTGCCACGTATATGTCAACATATAGAGAAATCGATCTCCATGTGCATCTTGCCACAACTCGACAGGTGCATGGTAAATATTTATTGACTTGTGTAATCAACGAATTGATATTTTCCGGACACAGCCTCTGGAAGGATAATTATCGAGTAATTATTATTATTGGGGTGATAGAAGAATATTTGTTTTTTTTTTCAGTTTTCAATGTCAATTTGCTCAAAATTTTCCAACACGTCGAAAAATCGTGTTTAGAAAAAATGTCCGGATGTGTGGGTGTGTATGTTCTGGCATTCAAAAATTCAAACGTTTGTAACTCGAGAACGGTTCGAGCTACAGGGCTCCCGCTTTGCACAGATGTTAATCTGTACGAGTTCTTCATTGTCTGATAATTTTGTTGCAATTGCTAGAAAAATACGAATTCTAGGGGATTTTTTAATTTTCAAAAAAAGGCTGTCGTCGCTCTGCTTCCGCAAATTTTAAAATTCGTTACCAAGTTTTTTTTTATACATAGAGTATTATAATAGGAAGGTTGGTATTGAATTTGGGAGATATCGGTTGAACGGTTTGAGTTTTATGATTTTTTGAATTTTACGAAAATTTGAGAATTTTGAAAAATCGTCCAACCGCTCTAATTTCTGCAAATTTTGTAAGATGTCAATCTATACAAACTCTTCATTCTCTGAGAATTTTGTTGGAATTGCTAGAAAAATACGAATTCTATGGCATTTTGAAATTTTCAAAAAAAGGCTGTCGACGCTCTAACTTCCGCAAATTTTAAGATTCATTACCAAGTTTTTTTTTATACATAGAGTATCTAAATAGGAACGTTGGTATTGAATTTGGAAAATATTGGTTGAACCATTTGAATTTTATGAATTTTCGAGTTTTTCAAAAAACAGTTTTTCGAAAAATCGTCTAATTGCTTACGTTTTCGCAATTTTTTTAGGATATTTTATACAAGTGTGCACTTCGCGCTTGGAAAAGTCGTCGGAATCATATAATTAAAATGCAACTACAAAAAACGCTGAAATTTTTAATTTTTTTTTTTCCCGAACTCGATAAAATGATAAATCCAATTTTTCATGGTCGTGAAATGGTGAAAAGTGAAAAAGCGTTATTGCAGTTGAGTGAAACGGTGTTTAAAAATGATAATCGATCTAATGAGTTGGTTCGTGCACGAAATATTCGAGAAACGTGATTGAAATTTATTTATTAATTTGGATTTTATTTGCATCGGTAGATCGAGTGAGCTGCTCGCATGCATTCAGAGAGGATGCGGAGGAAATTTTTTCGTTTATCGGTTGTACGTGATGTAAATATAAGAGAATCGAATGTCCGATATCCCGGAGATAGGTACGGTTTGCAACGAGTATACGCAGACACTCTGTACGTACAAGAGAGTTCTTTCATGCCTCGGGAATATCGTGTACTACACAAAAATGGATATAGCGATACTCTTTGGCTCTTCGGTGAGCAGACTCGACCTCGGCTTACTGCAATATCCACTCGATAGGTTGGCACGAAAAAACTACATTAAGCCAGTCAGCTTCACCGCACAGAGTCGAGATACAAACGTAGATATCGATTCAGTCTCTTCTCGATTTGCATTTTATCTCGCGTCTTTCAGGCTCACAGAGACTCTCAGCATCTCGCGGAGTTGGTCCCTCGAGCGTGGAGAACTTTGGAATCATTTTCTCACGTTTATACGTGATGAAAATATTTTATTTCCTGCTAAAATTGTTTTTTCTTTCGCGCTCTACGGACCACCCATTCAGGAGTCGGAAATATTCTGCTGGCAGTGTGTCCGATGGCCAACGAATTATTGAAAAATAGAAAAAAAAAAAAAAAAGTTAAAAAGTTTCATCAGCGAAGAGCGTATGGAAACGAATATTCCTGTCGATATTTGGTAATTGTTCGATTTAATGAAATATCGAAAAAACTGTCGGAAAACAAGATGAAAAAAAAAAAAAAAAAAAAANAAAAAAAAAAAAAAAACACACAAGCTAATCCAAACGCATCGAAACTTTTTGATAAATATTCCGAACGGCACACCGAGGTGAATCAATATTGCATCAAAAGTCTCGAAATTTGATCAATCGATTCCTTTGAAATTCATCGATGCAAACTATTTCATCATGGAATTGGATTCTCTTTGTTTTTTTTTTTGGAGGAGCGCAAGCCGCCACGGTACTTGCCGGACGATAACATCTCGATGCATCTTCCCCAGATTCGTGCCCGGAAAACTCATTTTACAGATTCGGATTTTTGGTTCGGGCAAAAGAAAGGAAAATATTGGATTTTTCAATGAAAAGCTGCTGGACGTTTCCTCAGTCAGAGTTGATGCATCAACGGCTCGCTGAATGAGATTTTGATCGACAGCACTGACAAGTTAGAACTTTTTTTAATTCGATCGGTAACTCGGGGTCTAAATGACCCCAATTTTGAAAATTTCATTTCTCCGGTAAAATTGAACCCTCGAAAACAAAATTTTGGTGAAAAAGATGAAAATTTTGTTCGATACGTTCGACTGAACGTTTTTTTTTTAATAATCCCAAAAATTCTCTTCAGAAACAAATTTTGGTCGTCCACTCGTAGATTTCGCTAACAATTCCGTTAGAAACCAAATATATTGCCAAAATAAGGGAAATTTTGAAATTATAAAAAAATTACTATTCGCTCGGTAACTCGGGGTCTAAATGACCCCAATTTTGCAAATTTCGTTTCTCCAGTAAAATTGAACGTTCTGAAAACAAAATTTTGTTGAAAAAGATGAAAATTTTGTTCGATACGTTCAACTGAACGTTTTTTCTTTTAATAATCCCAAAAATTCTTTTCAGAAACAAATTTTGGTCGTTCCACTCGTAGACTTCGCTAACAATTCCATTAGAAACCAAATATATTGCCAAAATAAGGAAAATTTTAAAATTATAAAAAAAAATACTATTCGCTCGGTAACTCGGGGTCTAAATGACCCCAATTTCGAAAATTTCATCTCTCCAGTAAAATTAAAGGCTCTGAAAACAAAATTTTGTTGAAAAAGATGAAAATTTTGTTCGATACGTTCGACTGAAGGTTTTTTTTTTAATAATCCCAAAAATTCTTTTCAGAAACAAATTTTGGTCGTTCCACTCGTAGACTTCGCTAACAATTCCGTTAGAAACCAAATAAATTGCCAAAATAAGGAAAATTTTGAATATCGACGATTTTTAACAAAATTTCATTCCCAGTGCGAAAACTTTTTCTCAATATCGTATCAATTTAGCATTTGATGTTTATATTGATGATGGAAATTTATAATATTTAGATTGATGCTTGAAACTGGTTTGTGCAAGAGTTTGCTAACTTTGATTTAGTGGCTTGTCTCGGAAGGACAAGTTTCTGGCCAGTTGGCGTTTCCAAGTGTACAACAGGAGCAGAAGGACTAAAGGGTATGAAATTACAAGCACTTTCATCTTCCTATATAGAGAAAGAGAATGAGCCTCGAGTCCTGGGGAGGATTAATGTTGTCGAAGAGAGTTAAACACGTTCACAGCTCGAGGCTTAACGTCAAGTGGAAAAAGAAAATAAATCTTTGATACAGATACAAATTCTTGTGGATCTAACTCCCGGATGCTGAATGAAGAAAAGTCTTTTTTCGTCTACCGAACTAAAAATCGAATTTGATGAGATTTTGGATGATTAGCAAGGCTGGCATTTGATCAGGAGGTCAACGAACTCGCTGGGGATGAAAATTTCATTTTAGGAGTTTTCGATGCTGCACGTACGTGAATAAAAAAAAATTGGTATTTATTTTATTTTGTCGTGGGAAAGTCGACAAAGCAGAAGGATTATACTCCTTGAGGGAAAACGGAGATTTGGCGTGAGCCGTGGAATACAAAGCTGAGTGCTCCTTGCAAAGTTACAAAGTGTTGCAAAGTTTTTCCAAGGATTGTGGGACCCAACGTTGAGACGAGACTCTTATCCTCAGTTCTATAGGATTCTAGAAAACTTGACATTGTTCCTCCTCGCATTCCATTTCGACTTTTTGCCACTTTTCTTATATTTTTAGGACCTGCTGCTGCCAACTAGAGGGGATTTCACTGGGTGAAAAGCAAAGGCTACGTATCCACTTGTATAAATGATCTTATCTGAGCGAGTGCATTAACGTAATCTTTGCTGGCTAGCTGTCAGTCAGAGAGGAGAGTTGAAAAAAATCTTTCTGTTTCGAAGAGAAACTTCATTTCCGTATAGTGCGTTTTTTTCTGCTGGAAATTTACGTTGATTATTGTGGAATCTTGAAAAATAGTGCACGCAGTTTCACGCATTGGGAATTAATTTTTTTTTTAAATCGTCGATATTTTGTTGAATACGATAAACTAAATATTTTTTGATAATTTCAAAATTTTCGTTATTTTGACAGTATTTTTGGTTTCTATGGGATTGTCAGCGAAATTTACGAGTGGAACGACTAAAATTTGATTCCGAAGAGACTTTATAAAATATTTCTTGCTGCAATGACACAATTTTTGGGATTATTCAAAAAACGTTTAGACGAACGTGTATCGAACAAAATATCGATCGTTTTCCAACAAAATTTTGTTAAAAATCTTCGATATTTTGTTGGACACGATAAACTAAATATTTTTTGATAATTCCAAGATTTTCGTTATTTTGAGCGTATATTTAGTTTCTAACGGAATCGTTAGGGAGACACGGCAGGATGAGGGTAAATAATTCAAGAATAAAATATGAATGAGATTCGAGGTGAGCAATAAGATTTGTTGGAACGATGAGCAGACAAGGAGAAAAAGAAAACATTTGTGCGTGCGGAAGTTTAGCATAAAAATGTGCAGGCCCCAGCGCGCGGTTTTGTCGGGCGTTTTTAGTCTCGTGCCGCGAGCTCAACTGCGCCAAAGTCGCACAACGCGTTTTATGGGCCTTGGGCGACGTGAGTTTAACGCCTCGGAAACGACACGTTCAACTGTCTGATATATATTTCGCACGAAAGATCCTGATGAATAATACAGGCGAGGCCTGCGTAACGGTGCTATCGTTGTGGAGGTCAGACGACGCGTAAAACTCGAGATAACGCGACTCGAATGCGAAGAATGGAAGATTCGCGTCCCGACCAAAACCTAACCAAGTGGCCAACTATTTTTTATCCTCCACCTGCTGTTTCGTTATTAACCCTGAAACGGTAACCGCCCCTAAAAGAAGCATAAAAAAGCTTCGGAAACCTCGTGGCTTCTTTATCAAATTCGTTCTCATTATGTCTGATTGAATCGAAAGACGCACTGAAAATGAAATTTTGTTGGAAATTATGGATATTCCCGAAAAACTAAAAACTTAAAGTTCCGTTAGAAACCAAAAATACTGCGAAAATAACGAAAATTTTGAAAATATCAAAAAATATTTAGTTTATCGTGTCCAACAAAATATCGAAGATTTTTAACAAAATTTTGATGGAAAACGATCGATATTTTGTTCGATACACGTTCGTCTAAACGTTTTTTTGAATAATCCCAAAAATTGTGTCATTGGAGCAAGAAATATTTTAGAAAGTCTCTTCGGAATCAAATTTTAGTCGTTCCACTCGTAAATTTCGCTGACAATCTCATTAGAAACCAAAAATACTGTCAAAATAACGAAAATCTTGAAATTATCAAAAAATATTAAGTGTATCGTATTCAAAAAAAAAATCGACCATTTTTGACTAAATTTTGGTTGAAAAACGATCGATATTTTATTTGATACGTTCGACTAAACGTTTTTTTGGATAATCCCAAAAATTGTGTCATTGGAGCAAGAAATATTTTAGAAAGTCTCTTCGGAAGCAAATTTTAGTCGTTCCAATCGTAAATTTCGCTGGCAATTCCATTAGAAACCAAAAATACTGCTAAAATAACGAAAATGTTGAAATTATCAAAAAATATTTATTTTACCGTTTTCAAAAAAATAACAAAATTTCATTTCCAGAGTGTGGCAATGTTTCTACGGAGTTTAAATTGGTCAACGTGGCAAGAAACTCAGAGAAAAGGGGTCGTTCTCGCCTCGAGGGATTTTTCTGAATCAACAGCTCCCGTAAAATGCACAGGCTGAAAATTCTATCGCCGTTCTTGGACAAACATTCGCGCGAGAAAACTTTGATCGCATATAATAAAATGCATGAAGGAAAGGCTATCGGACGAAAGAAATTCTGTGGAATGTATTCTGCAGTCTCGTAGAATAAGGTCGTGCTTTACGCAGCAGGAAAGTCATAATAACAAACACCGAACAACGAGATTGCTCGGTATGTGCTCATAGGCACGGTCCATGAAAATGTCACGAAAAATATCTTTCGCATCAACTTTTCTCGCGTTCTCAGTTTCACGCTCTCGCTTGCTGCATTTCTGTAGTTCCTTTCCCTGCAGCCAGCGATATTTAATGTCAGACATTTGACGTTGAATTCTTTCGAGCGTCATTTCCAGTCACAGGTATTTTTCGTCAAGCTTTTCCAGTCTTTCGTGCGTTCGAAAGAAACGAGCATACACATTTCACGTATTTCAAGAATCTCAATAAACTCTTTTCATCTTCATTCTATTCAAATTCTATTCAGTGTTTATCTCTTTGCTTTGGGAGTTCGTAAAAGAGACACAAAAGTTGTGACAGTCTCTTACGAGAAGTCTCGATCGTTTTCAGAGATTCTTCTGCCCTCACGAAAGCCTGAGACCGTCCTCGTGCACTGGAAATGAAATTTTGTTAAAAATCGTCGATATTTTGTCGAATACGGTCAACCAAATATTTTTCCGTTATTTTCAAATGCAATGACACAATTATTGGGATTATTGAAAAAAACGTTTAAACGAACGTGTATCGAACAAAATATCGACCTTTTCCAACAAGATTTCGTTAAAAATCGTCGATATTTCGTTGAACACGATAAAATAAATATTTTTTGATAATTTCAAAGTTTTCGTTATTTTGGCAGTATTTTTGGTTTCTAATGGAATTGTCAGCGAAATTTACGAGTGGAACGATAAAAATTGCTTCTGAAGAGACTTTCTAGAATATTTCTTGCTGTGATGACGAAATTTTTGGATTTATTCTAAAAAACGTTTAGTCGAACGTATCGAACAAAATATCGATCTTTTCCAACAAAATTTCGTTAAAAATCGTCGATATTTCGTTGAACACGATAAAATAAATATTTTTGGATAATTTCAAAGTTTTCGTTATTTTGGCAGTATTTTTGGTTTCTAATGGAATTGTCAGCGAAATTTACGAGTGGAACGATAAAAATTGCTTCTGAAGAGACTTTCTAGAATATTTCTTGCTGTGATGACGAAATTTTTGGATTTATTCTAAAAAACGTTTAGTCGAACGTATCGAACAAAATATCGATCTTTTCCAACAAAATTTTGTTTTTAGTGTGCGACAGGAAATGCATCGCGGGCATGCAGACTGAATATCCTGCACAGCAAACTTTATTATGTAATTTATCCCTTTCGAGCGACCTTGTCATTTCTTTGGGTGTCAAATGGAATAAGAAAAAAAAAACGTTTGAAACGTATTGAAATTTCCTAGACGTTTGAACAAACATAAAAGAAAAGCGCCTGTCGGTGACACAGAGAAAATTGCTCAATTTCTTCATATATACCAGCACAACATCACCATCATGTAATCGACATTTTTCCGGTACTGTGTTGGGTGGCGAAAGAGTGGACGAAGAGAGAGACAGACACAGAGCGTTTAATCGAGTGTAACTTTCCGGATATATAAGCGTTTATTGAAACAGCCTCTCGTGTGTGTAGGAAAAGGTGAAGGGGCTCTGGAAAAGAGAGAGAGAGAGAGAGAATAGAGGCGTCGATTTTATCGCGATATAACGAGCATCCTAGCGTAAATATCAGCTTGTTTCGCGGTTCAGTTGCAAATTCGATATGGGGAGTTCGAATAAAATGTTCCTGCAAGTTCAATTCCCAGGATTTTCGTTTTCGCTCCAGAGACGATGACGTTGAAGTTTGAATCGAAGAAATGCGACGAAAAGTCTTTATTTTTAATAGCATCGCACCAAATTTTCATGCAGTGTTTGTCGACAATAACGAGAGAGTCTTTTTCGCCATTCGAAAAGTAAATTTACTAGAAAAATTGCAACGAGTCAATTAATTATCAAAATAATAAATAAAAAATAGATTTTTCGTTGCATTGCAACGATGCAAACTTGAATATCAATGATGTTGAAGTTTGCATCGATGAAATGCAACGAAAAGTCATTATTTTGTAATAGCATCGCACCAAATTTCCATACAGTCTTTGTCGACAATAACGAGAGAGTCTTTTTCGCCATTCGAAAAGTAAATTTACGAGAAAAATTGCAACGAGTCAATTAATTATCAAAATAATAAATAAAAAGTCGATTTTTCGTTGCATCGCAACGATGCAAACTTCGATATCGTCCAGAGAGACGATGCTCGCGACGCTCGATAAGTGAAACGTCATGGGGAATGATAAAAAAAACTTTTTTACCATAAAATTTGTTGTCGCAAGTTTTTTGCTGGTAGTGAAAGTTTCTCGTGGATGCTCACGAAGGCGGATCTGTGTATTCATTGTTGTCGTCTTTCCCATTTGGCTGAAAGCATTAAATTTAGCAAGTGTGAAATCTGCCAACGCGTGCGGCTAGGCACTCGTCGCATAAACAACAACGAGTGTACGCGCAGGGCTGTAATCGGACGTTTTTTTTCCTACGAACATGCCGAAAAAGAAAGAAAGTAAAATGAGGATAAAATGGAAGAAAAAAAAGGACGTTGAGATTGATCAGGCCAACGGAGGGTTTCAACCGAAAACACCGACCAAGCCACAATAACGCTCGAACACATATTTACATCGGTCGTTCCGTCCGGAGTGGAACCGATTTTAAAAAAAATGTTTCATTTTTTTTACTTTTTTTTTTTTATTACGTGATCGATCTTCGGAAAAATGATTTTTCCTGACGCTAAGGACGTCGTTTTTGTTTTCAGTTTTTTTTTACATGAAAAATTATTTGCGAGCTCAAGTTCATTAAAAAAAAAGTTGTTACAAATTGACTAAAGAACAACGTACTCTAAATCCAAGATTGTCCGAGGTAATTTGTATTTTTTATGTAAAAAACAAATTTTCGAATAAATTTTACGACCGATTTTTTTGAAAAATTAAATAAAGCTTCTTCGATGTTGCATAAAAGTGTATGAAAAGTTTTAAGAGGCTTCACCATTTAGAAATGGAAATATTTGATGTTGAAAATTGCAACTTTTAACACACGCTCTTATGAGAAACTACTGAAAATTGTGATTTTTATTTTGCGAACCTAAATTCATTGAAAAAAGTTGTTACTAATTGACTAAAGAACAACGTACTCCAAATTCAAGATTTTCTGAGCAAATCTGTATTTTTTATGTAATAAACAAAATTTCGAATAAATTTTACGACCGATTTTTTTGAAAAATTAAATAAAGCCTCTTCGATGTTGCATAAAAGTGTATGAAAAGTTTTAAGAAGCTTTACCATTTAGAAATGGAAATATTTAATGTTGAAAATTGCAAATTTTAACACACGCTCTCATGAGAAACTACTGAAAATTGTGATTTTTAGGAATCTCGACTTCTACATGCGGAAACCTCCTAAAATTGTGCGAACTATTAGTCATCACGATTCGCTCTGTGTGGTGAAAATTTGAAGGAATTCTATGGATGGAGAATTTTGCAACAACGTCCTTAAAGCTCGTAGAAATGATTATTGACCAACTCGATTTATTTACCTCCACAATCGACCGATTCCTCCGTCAGGAAGTTTCGTTAGAATCTGAGAAGCAACTCCTCAGGTTACGCGGCCATTAAAAAATAGGAGGAATCGAGAAAAACGATGAGACTTTGATTCTGTATTAAAAAACCTGTATCAATAGGTGTGCTATGTAATAGTACGGTTTGTAGGTGAGGAAAGGAATGAGGCGAAGGTAACTATTATTCGTTCGCGTGTATACGCCAGCCGAGTCTACTGTAGCTGGGGAAGTGCTTGTCAAAAGAGATAAACAGCCTCGTATATTTCGCATACGACGTGGTGTTCACCAACCCGAGTATAACGGAGTACGTAACTCTTAAGGGTGCGAGAACCGAGAAGCAGATAAAAAGTGAAAATGTGAGAGAGTGAATTGAGGAGAGAGAGAGAGAGAGAGAGTTTTGTGCGAGGGCGACTGGTAGTTTTATATTCGAAAGGGTTCGTTCACTGTGGGTGTGACGGGGCGGTAGTACGTGGGAGCTCTTTGATTCGGCCAAAAAATCGGAAAATAGAGAAATCATGGTTGGCCTGTAAAAACGTCGATGGATGAAAGCTCGTGCTCGAAAAAAAACGTGACTGATGCAGTTTGCTTGTCATTTTACATCTCGTCAATAATCATTTTTCTCTACAATGGACGATGAAATAATTTCGTCCAGGAATAAATGGAAATTTATCGTTCGCTGTTGACCTGAGCTCAAAAACTACCCCAGGCGACTTTAAATCCCTTTCTTCCTTCGTTCTCCCGTTTTTTATCGTTTTACCGCATTTTTGACTAATTTTTCGTCTCCAAGTAAAATTACCCCAGGCTCACGTGATTCTGCATTAAAAAACGAAGAGAATGAGCCCAAGATGAATCATTTTCGTTAATTTTTACCAGAGATATGAATTTTTCAAAACTGGGGTCATTTAGACCCCAGGTTTCCGGAGTAGGTAAAAAAAAAAAATAATAGGATACCGTTGTAGGGGTTCCGGTGCATCGTTTTGAATCTTTGGAAGAAACTGTATACCTCCCAGACATCGCGAAGCAACCTTTTGACAAGGAGAAGCATATGGAGGCAGGAGAATGGGATATAGTTGCTCGCTGCCGGAACAACGGTTCGTAATATTGCAATCGACGCTATATTGCAACATTGCAGTGTTGCTTGGTAGAAGCTTTTAATATATAAAATGAACATGTATATAGGATCGATAATAATTTTCGAAATTGGCTCGTCGGTGCACCGGGTTAGCGTAATCACAGTCTCGGTGCTTTCACGAGCCTTACCTCTCGACCTATTATTTCTCATCCCCTTCCATTCATCCCTACGTGCTCCCTCACTTGTTCCCCGAGAGCCGTCTGCTACGATCTCGCATTCTCCCAGCTCGACGTCCAACACATTGAGTCACCCACGTTCAACATCTTGCGGCTGGATGTAATCCCAGTATTGGTTTCTCGATTATACGCGAAGGGTGGCTTCGTTTTGTCGTGCGGCTTACATGCCTTTCCGTAGATCAATCAATCGACCGAGTTATGCTTAAGATCGCAACTGCTGTAATTCGAATTACGTCGACTGAGTTGATGGTGGGGGTTGAATATACTATTCAGCCCTTAATACTTACACCTCCAGATTGTGACGTAATAGTCATTGGGGTTGTTATCAACCCCATTCACTTTGGAAGTCGATAAATAGTTGAAAAATCGTTAAAAAAAATAAAATAAAAATCCTACAATGTATTTTAAACCCTTGAGTAACGACCTGGATGATTTTATTCAATTCGTGCAATTTTTAATATTAAAAAAATGTCGAAAAAAAAAATTTCTGCAAAAATGACGTTTTTTTTACAAAAAATTATGCAGAAATTGTAATTTTCAATTAAAACAAAAAGAAATCGTTTCATAAGTCTGAAATAGCAGACTTTCAGGTGGCACTGGTTAGATTAGCAACCGTTTCAAAAAGTATACTCCAGAAAACGATTGAAAAAATGAGAAAATTTTGTCGCTTTCTACTTCCGCTTTGTCTCATTGGGGCTGTTATCAACCCCATTCACTTTGGAAGTCGATAAATAGTTGAAAAATCGTAAAAAAAAATAAAATCAAAATCCTACAATGTATTTTCAACCCTTGAGTAACGACCTGGACGATTGTATTCAATTCGTGCAATTTTCAATATTAAAAAAATGTCGAAAAAAAAAATTCTGCAAAAATGACGTTTTTTTACAAAAAATGATGCAGAAATTGTAATTTTCAATTTAAGAAGAAAGAATACGTTTCATAAGTCTGAAATAGCAGGCTTTCAGGTGGCACTGGTTACGTTAGCAACCGTTCCAAAAAGTATACTCCAGAAAACGATTGAAAAAATGAGAAAATTTTGTCGCTTTTTACTTCCCCTTTGTCTCGTCTTCTCAGGAAAAAGGAAACTGCGTCCTGAAAGGTTGCCGATAAAGTCGGTGCCAAACTAATTTCCTCGAGTGACCGAGCAGCAGAGAATGTTAAGCGCGGCCACGGAAGGCACTCAGGAAGGCACTTTCTTATAGGTCCGTGATCCAATGAGCCAAACACGAGACCGCGTCAGGCAGCTATCGCCCACAAGAGATGAGAGTCGTCGATGGCAGCAGACAAGCCGAGCAAGCCCTACAGCGGGTCTCAGGCATCACAGCAGGGATTGTGTTTCGGGCATAGATTTATTAAGGTGGAATCCAAAGCCCGGGGGATTGCGGTAGAACAAGCTGGTAAAATTTTCAAATTATCATTGCTCGTCGGGGAGGATTCGTACCCATGACCCGTGACCTGGCAACCCGAACGCTATCGACTGGACCATCCAGCTTGCCTGTAATTCGGTGTGGAAGAAGGTAGGATTACAGTTGCTAAAATATCGGCTAAAAAGAAGTTACGGTTTTCACCGATCGGCGCCATTACCCCCACCATAAATCTCAATTCAATTTTCTCGCCTGGATTGATTTTTTTCTTTCTGTTTTCTGCAACCGCCTTCGCATCGAAAAAACAGTCGGAATGGTTGGGGTTAAATGTCTGGGCGAGGTATGAAGAATCACCCGGATTCGTGATTCAATATGGAGCACGTAGCATGTGGAATAGAAAGTCACGGATGACCATTCCAGCACTACGCTTTTCGCTTTTCAACACTCTTCCTCCGCCTCTTGATGTTGCCGCCTCGCTTGCACCTACCGAAGCACATCGACGACCCTGGTAACCAAAAACTTGAGACAGTATTCGATTCTCTTGGCGGGTCAAGACGGGTCCCAGACTTTTCGGCACGTCATTTTCAATTGGCTGCTTCTTGCGAGCAGGGCAGAAACCTTTACCTCAATAAACATCACCGAGCAAATTTCTGAAACGGTATTTATAGCTTCTGCCGAAATCAAATGCTTTTTATGTGCATCATTATGCACTTTAGTCATCAAAACGTAATCGAACAGAAATATTTTTCAATTTATCGACCAAGAGGTAAGGAAAAAAAAAATTGTTAAGGAATCGATCAACATTCGTCGAGCTGGAACTGTTCAGGGCAGCAACACAATTTTCAAATGTACACTCCTTGGGATCGATTCCATGCGCGGAGGCAAAGGAAATCCGGAGTATTACATCCGCCCCACAAAGATCCTCAATTTTCCACGATTCTCGTGTGCTTCCTCGGGAGTCATCTTTTGAACGCCATAACATTCGTCGATGCCAATATTTGTTGAACCTACAAGCCAAGTGGACCGTTGGTGAAAATCGCGGTTCGAAACATACACAGGCGCGTCGTGCTCGTAACCACAGCGACGATTTCAACAGCCGTTGACTGCTGACGTATGCACATGCTGCTCCTTATGCATGTACGTGTATGCTAACCCTTTATGTGTACAGCCACGTCAACGGTTCCGACGAAAGCGAATCTTTGCAACGATCAACGTCCCTTCATCGCCGTTCAACGTACCCTGGACGTTTGTATCACAAACTGTGGAATCTTGCCTCCAGATAGTCGGAACGTGAACTCTTGTTGTTCAATTTGGACGCCTGACAAAATGTCATTCTGCGAAACCTGCTTCGGGACTAGCGATTGGTTCATCCATTTGGCAAGTGCAATTTTTAGCATCAACTTGACAAACTTTATCATCGATCCACTCCAGGCCTGGGAATCATTGAAATTTGGTACCTTGACATGGAAGGATACCATCATCCACGACCTCTGTTTCCGCAATCTTTTAGACGTACCCACAATGAGGGAAATAGGATTTTGTTGTGAATCCTTTAGAATAGGTCCTGTAGACGGAATTCTATACAACCCGAAGCCTTTACAGGTGATGATAGTGAAAAGGGCATTCATTTTATAGTGATAGGTATTGAGCAAGCCCTTTTGATCTTTGTCCATTGAGATCGATGCCCTGACAACGTGCATGCGCTGAATTTAGACTACACGCAAACTGTGCTACCACATTGACTATATGTGAATGCATTCAAGAGTCTATCTTCATCATGACGCAGCACACGCCAGTGTAACATTTAGGAAGGGTCCAGGGTTAGGGATTGCTTCGTTAGGGTCTATGTACGAAATGTCTAACCGCGTGCCAGAGGTTCGCTGGGTATCTTCCACGACAGAGTAAATATGCGAGGCACACGTCGTTTTCGATGTAAAGTGGAAGTATTCTGAGCCAGAGCAACTTCTGGCAGTCTCTGGAGCTGAAATGGAGCATGAGACTCGATAAAAAAAAAAAAAANAAAAAAAAAAAAAGGAAAGGAAAATGCTCATTTTGTTGGGGGATTGTGGGAGAGAAAGTTACAGAAGGAAGCCCTAAAAAAAAATGTGAAACAATTTCGGTGACACATAAACCAACACAGTCTGCTGGTAATGGAATGAAATGTTAATGGAAGCTGAGTGTGTGCTTTGCCATGAAGAGGTCCATGCTTCTGAGAGCACGTGCTCACCGTTTTTTTCTTTTTTTTTCTCTCTGATCATACATTTCCATCACCAAAATAGAGGACAACGATGAACCTCCATTGAGACTCCCAGCAGCAACTGGTTTATTAACAAAGTTGACGAGTATTCATGAAATTTTCTGATAACACAGAGGCTGACTGGTCATCACTTTTTTGTCATACGTAGAGTGGACAATAAATATTGACTGCCTCCGCTTAACAGGGGATTGCTTTCGGCAGCCACCGTTTTTCGAGTCGAGTCTCGTTTCGCTTGATCAGCAGTTGATATTAAAAAACGTCGCGATTAGCTCCCACTAAAAAAATGAATGAAAATTCATGAAATTTAATTTCTGCGACACTCCCATTGAAAAATCAATGCTGTTCAGTGTAATCGAGAAAAAAGCTACTACACGTGGCTGAAAGCTGAAACGGGTCGGTCCAGCATCAGCTCTGGAATGTCAGGTGATTAATATTAAGGGTGCGGATTGGCCAGTAATGCAGGTACAAATGCCCCGTCACGAGGATATCAGAGAAAAAGAGGGAAATGGTGAGCCACATAGTCTTGGATAATTAATAAGCCCCAAAAACGTTATTCATGTCCGTGTCATCTATGAGCTTGCAAGAGAAACCTCGTCCCGAGCTCTCTGCTACCTTTTTGGCTCGAGTGAAAAAACGCCGCTGAGCAAAGAAAGTGAAATAAGAAAACAGAGATACCCAGACCACTATACACTTTGGAAGGCTAGATACAACTAGGTACACACACAGACGAAGGATCCTTTTAAGATTCAGCCGAAAGAGCGTCTCACACGCCGACCTCCCATTGTCAGGAACGTGACCCGTTAAAAGGGGCAGTAACTACCTACCCAGTTTATTCCAGATATATGCTGATATGACCGGCGCGTATAGACGGTTGGGTGTTGATATGAACCAGGCGAAAATCAATGCCTCCCATGTACCAAAATTTCCAACTTCCCTTTGTATTTTTGTTGAAAAATAAATAAAAAATCCTGAACCAACATGGCTGAATCTTTTATATCAATGGGGAGAGTAAAAATCGAATTTTTATGATGCAGACGTAGTGTTTTCAGGAAAGGACTGAAATTGACGCCAATTTTGAAAAATTCATATCTCCGGTAAAATTCAACGAAAATGATTCTTCTTAGGCTCATTCTTTTCGTTTTTTAATGCAGAATCACGTGAGCCTGGGGGAATTTTGTTTGAGGTCGAAAAATTAGTACAAAAATGGGGTAAAACGATAACAAACGGAAGAACCTGAACGATTGCACTTCTAATCATCGTGCAGACGGTGGAAAAAGTATAGACACGTGTGAACAATGATATGAGGAAATTTTGCGACGTGGATGAAGCTCGGCTGGTAGAATAGTAGACCAAATTGGCAACGAATTTCCATTTACATAAGGAGACTAAATAGAGTATATACATATGTACGAGACCGACCAAAATGGGTCTGTATGTACTTAAAGATACAGCGGCAGGGTACGAGATAGACGAGGAGTTACGAGATCGAGAGGTTGAAAGATACGGGCTAGGGAAAGTGGAAGGGAAATTGCGCGAGAGAGGGTTGTCAATGTAGTGCGAGGTAAATTCTCTGTCTCCGTTTGGTCCTCCCAGTCTCCAGGACACGTGCGCATAAAGGAGAGTATCATCGATGTAGCAAAAGTAGCCACGTACTTTGTGGGGGGGGGGAGCATCAGGATGTTTGTTGGTATTCGATGGCTAGCCAGTACTCGGTGGTGTGATGGGCTTGGTACTTGGACGAGAGTAGAATGTATCGCGATGGACTTGGGAGAAAATCAGAGTAGAAATGCTTGGGAGTTGCCTGCTCCGCCAGTTTTTAGTGCATGACACACACATGGGGATTTCTACAGTAGAAATGAAATTTCATTAAAAATCTTCGATATTTTGTTGAATACGATAAACTAAATATTTTTGGATAATTTCAAAATTTTCGTTATTTTGACAGTATTTTTGGTTTTTAACGGAACTGTCAGCGAAATTTACGATTGCAACGACTAAAATTTGCTTCCGATGAGATTTTCTAAAATATTTCTTGCTGCAATGACACAATTTTTGGGATTATTCAAAAAAACGTTTAGTCGAACGTATCAAATAAAATATCGGTCGTTTTCCAACAAAATTTCATTAAAAATCGTCGATATTTTTTGTTAAATACGATAAACTAAATATTTTTTTGATAATTTCAAAATTTTCGTTATTTTTGCAGTATTTTTGGTTTCTAAAAAAATTGTCAGCGAAATTTACGATTGGAACGACTGAAATTTGCTTCCGATGAGACTTTCGACAAGATTTCTTGCTGCAATGACATAATAATTTTTGGGATTATTCAAAAAAACGTTTAATCGAACGTATCAAATAAAATATCGATCGTTTTTCAACAAAAATTTGGTCAAAAATGGTCGATATTTTGTTGAACACGGTAAACTAAATATTTTTTCGATAATTTCAAAATTTTCGTTATTTTTGCAGTATTTTTGGTTTCTAAAAAAATTGTCAGCGAAATTTACGATTGGAACGACTGAAATTTGCTTCCGATGAGACTTTCTACAAGATTTCTTGCTGCAATGACATAATAATTTTTGGGATTATTCAAAAAAACGTTTAATCGAACGTATCAAATAAAATATCGATCGTTTTTCAACAAAAATTTGGTCAAAAATGGTCGATATTTTGTTGAACACGGTAAACTAAATATTTTTTCGATAATTTCAAAATTTTCGTTATTTTTGCAGTATTTTTGGTTTCTAAAAAAATTGTCAGCGAAATTTACGATTGGAACGACTGAAATTTGCTTCCGATGAGATTTTCTACAAGATTTCTCGCTGCAATGACATAATTTTTGGGCTAATTCAAAAAAACGTTTGGGAATTTCTATGAAGCACACTAAGGAGCCCTATTTCTGTATGTAATTACGTACATGTATGAAAAACGTATTGGTGTCCTGTAGGCTAGAGTTTCGAGAGATGTAATATTCCAGGGAAACTGTACCCTTGGGGGGCTTGCAGGGCACACATGACCGAGTGGCGAGGTGGGGGTGGATGTCGGGGAGTGGGATTGTGAGTAGTCTGTGAGGAGGATAAAACTGGTTGGACCAAGGGGTTGGAGCGACTGTGACTCCCGTAACACATTTAGCGTCTCGCTTGGCTCCGACGGGGTCTCTTTCACGCATCGGGGGTGAAGCTCCCTTCTCGATACTCTCGTTCCTCTTCCCCTTGATTCCTCTTTCGTTTCCTCTCCCTCTCGCTCTCGTTCGTTCCATCTCGTGCGTGCATCGATGTGTGAGTGCGCATGGATCTCTGTGTCCGTACACGTCTGTATTGAGTCTGCACCTCTCTCTCTCTCGCATCCCCGCGTATGCGTGTGCGGCTGTCTCTGTTGGTATTGGTGCTCTCGTTTTCCGTCTGCGTAAGGTTGTGCTTCTCTCGGCTGGCCAAAGCGTTTTCGTAAAGCCACCGGGATACGCCTGCGCACAGTTGGATATACGCGAGGCTTCACCTCAGTTCTCCGCGATACACCGTGAAACGCGCGACCCGTCGTGCTTTCATATTTCACTCTATCAATCGGTCGATCACACGCTTGCTCGTCTCTCTCTCTCTCTGCTCGTCTTTCGATATATATATCGCATGACAGATTGGCAGGTCATTTTTTTGGCTGGACGTTATTTTTCATATGCGTCAATAAATGGATTAAAATAAATGAAGATATTTCGAGTACATGAGATTTCATGAACATTCGTGACGCTCGGTGATGGTTTATGTTTTTTTTTTTGTTGCGATTCTCTTTGGTGCAGCGATATTTTTCTCCCGCTTGAATTTGAACGCGAGCAGTGAATTGGATGATCCGTGGGAAAAATCTGATGAGGAATTAGCGCGACAGACATCGAGATCCTTCTGAGGAACTTTGACACCGTAAGGATCGGCATTAGGGAGAGAAAACTCGTGGTTCGCGTGCTCACAGTTTCCAAGCCACCGATCAGGTGTTAATAAAGTGACAGGCTGTTGAAAATATTGTAAAGAAATAAATAACGAACGGATCGGTCGGTCTGGAAGTTTCGTCGAAACTCGTCAGAGACGCAACAGATAAACTTTATCGCGGTCCCATTTAACGCGTGTGTTGCTCAATTGCTCGAGCAAATCGATCTGTTTTGGTTGTTCGCTCCGAATAATGGCCTCGTAAATTCCGGCTGATCCGAATAACTTAATATCCAATTAAACGGCGTAATCTCTGCCTGCCAAGCTCCGCGCACAAAGCCCCGTTGGTGACGTTAATTAATTTTTTGTTACAAACGCTGCTTGTACGATTTAGTTGCATTCTCCTGGGGAGAATAATGGCCGCGTGATGAAAGCGAGTCTCGGGGTAACCGCAGTCAATGAGAAAAGATGAGCGAGCACGGGGTTTGTTGACGGGATCGAGGAAGAGGTCGCACGTCTATAAAGTTTCTTTTTTTTTTCTCTCTCTGTGGGTGCCAGTCACGTCGAAAAGAAAACGCAACTCGACGACGACTCCATCGCATTGAGAATACACAAAGGCTTTTTACGAGAGAGATTCTAGACGGAAGAGGGTATTATGGCAAACAAAAGAATGGAGGATTGAATCCTCGAGAGGAGAACATCTTGGCTGTGGGCAGGAAGAGCAAGGGGCTGCTCTTCACGTGCGCTTATCTCCGAAACAGGTTCGTTTGAAATCGAATGTCTTTCGTATCAAAAATAAATCCGCATTTTATTCGAACGTTCGGTATACTATATACTCCGTGTGCTGCATGTGACTCCCTTGCTTATTTATTCACATTTATATGGCTCCTCGCCATTCACCATGAATAAGATATCAATCCATGTAAATAAAATCAGCAACGAATGTCACACGGGAAACAAAATTTTGGTGGAAAAGATCGATATTTTGTTCGATACGTTCAAGGAAACGTTTTTTTTTCTCTTCGGGAGCAAATTTTAGTCGTTCCACTCGTAAATTTCGCTGACAATTCCGATAGAAACCAAATGTACTGCCAAAATAACGAAAATTTTGAAATTACTCAAAAAATATTTGGTTCAACGTGTTCAACAAAATATCGACGATTTTTAACGAAATTTCGTTGGAAAACGATCGATATTTTGTTCGATACGTTCGACTAAACGTTTTTTTGAGTAATTCCAAAAATTGTGTCACCGCAGCAAGAAATATCTTAGAAAGTCTCTTCGGAGCAAATTTTTGTCGTTCCACTCGTAAATTCCGTTAGAAACCAAATATTACCCAAATATAAATAAAAACCAAATATAACGAAAATTTAGAAATTAATAAAAAATCGACGATTTTTAACGAAATTTCGTTGGAAAACGATCGATATTTCGTTCGATTCGTTTGACTAAATATTTTAGAAAGTCTCTTCGGGAGCAAAATTTTTGTCGTTCGACTCGTAAATTTCGCAGACAATTCCGTTAGAAACCAAATCAACTGCCAAAATAACGAAAATTTTGAAATTATTCAAAAAATATTTAGTTTACCGTCTTCAACAAAATATGGACAACAAAATTTAATTCCCAGCCCAAAGCGAGCCACGAAATGTCTCGGGGAAAACTTGATCGAATAATCTCTCAATAGTATCGTCGATTTGGCCAATTACAGAATGAATCCTTGCTGATTATATAATTTGATAGAACAGCACCGCATCGACTAATCATCGCTGTGAATACAGTTGGAAGTACGAGGACATTACTATCATTTACTTGTACACTCCGAGGATGTTTGTATATTTATGTATCGATGTACATATGAATTTGCATACATATGGCGATGACGCACTCGGAGCCAGGAGCAAGAAGGCACGAGCACCCCGTGGGGACGAATTCCCCTTGAAAATGTTGGTCGCGAAACATGCCAGCAAACTCAACACTCGGTTGCTTCTCGTCCTTTTCGCTGTGCTCGTTCTTTTTCAGACTTTGGCGACGACGATCAATTACCGCATTCGCATAAATGTGCCAGCATCGGAAAATGCAATTGCACGCGTCGCGTCTATCTAGATTTCAATAAAACTAAATAACTCGAGTTCCGGTTTGAAGAAAATTTTTCTGCGTTCGGAATATCTCACGAGACTCGATGGCAAACGGAATTTTTTCTGTCTCGCGTGGCTGAAACTTTTTTTCATTTCCAAAGAGGGGAGAAAAGACGCAGCAGTGTGGCAGCAGAGTGTTTCGAACGATTTGATGGGATGAGTTTTGGTAGCAGGAAATCCCGAGGATGCCGCCCATCAGCACGGAGCAAAATATGTTGAAAAAAGGGACTAACTTTTTTCCCACTCGGAGAATTTATCGAGAAAAAAAAAACGCCCAACAATATGAAACGCTCATCAACCTCAATTTCAATTCCGAGATAATCGAAATCTTTCAAGAATTTCCCTCGCGATCTTGAATCATCGGACAAGAAATTCCGTGAGTCAAGTTCACCGTGGCAGCAGCTGATTATTTTTATTTAACCCTAAAACATGCGATTTTTTCGGTTTTTTATGGTTTTACCGAATTTCTGACTAATTTCGTGACTCGAAGCGAAATTGCCCGAGGCTCACGTGATTCTGCATTAAAAAACGAAAAGAATGAGCCCAAGGAGAAGCCTTTTCGTTAAATTTTACCGGAGATATGAATTTTTCAAAATTGGCGTCATTTATAACTTTTTACTGAATTTTCCATTTTATCGTTTTACCGAATTTTTGACTAATTTCGTGACTCGAAGCAAAATTGCCCCAGGCTCACGTGATTCTGCATTAAAAAACGAAAAGAATGAGCCCGATTGGAACTTTTTTCGTTAAATTTTACCGGAGATATGAATTTTTCAAATATGGGGTCACTCAGACCCAAGGCTAGCGGAATAGGTACCAAAAAAAATTAAGTTACCGTTCCAGGGTAAAGTTCCAATTTTTTCGACAATTCTCCGATGAAAATTCGTGCCATTTACAGCGTTAAAAAAAAACTCCAAGTTTAACAATCGAAAGATATTTTTTGAGCGAGACTCTCGAGCTTAACAAACGTTATGGGGTTGTAAGACATTAGTGCATGCACTTAGCCCAGTACATATGAACGATAATACTAGAGAAGAAAGGCGGAAGGAGCATAGGACGAGAAAGCGTCGACTACATCCTCTTTCTTTATGCGAGTACACGTTCAGCGTTTCCGAGGTCGTTAAGATACTTCCCTTTTCTTTGGCCTTGGCTTGACGAGGGAGGTGCTCGTAAAGGGATTGCACCTCAACAGTTCGCACGAGCAATATCTTGTCGTACGACGACCGAGAGATAGGCAGACGTGCAAGGGAAGGGAGTGAGAAGAAAAATGACGAGGAAAAATCTGCTTGCAAAAAAAAAAAACAAAAAAAAAACGAAAAAAATGTGTCAAAGCAAAACGGGTAGTCGGTCCTGAATAATGCAAATCGAGAATGCTCTCGCGACTGATGAGATAAAAAACGCAGCCACCGAAGAATTTATCATCCCGAGCGTGAGTCATTGGCTTCTCGGATCGAAAAATCATAATGCTTGCGAATAATTGAAAAAAAAAAATGAAATTTTGTTACAAACGAGATTATTCTTTTATTGCCTCAATTTTAGGACATGACCTAGATGTCTTCGCTGACAACAAAATTTTGTTGAAAAAGATGGATATTTTGTTCGATACGTTCGACTAAATATTTTTTTGAATAATCCCAAAAATACTGCCAAAATAAGAAAAATTTTGAAATTGTAAAAAAATATTTAGTTTAACGTTTTCAACAAAATATCGACGATTTTTAATAAAATTTCGTTGGAAAACGTTCGATATTTAGTTCGCTACGTTCGACTAAACGTTTTTTTGAATAATCCCAAAAATTATGTCAATGCAGCAAAAAAAATGTAACAAAGTCTCTTCGGAGGCAAATTTTAGTCGTTCCACTCGTAAATTTCGCTGACAATTCCGTAAGAAACCAAAAATACTGCTAAAATAAGAAAAATGTTGAAATTATAAAAAGATATTTAGTTTATCGTATTCAAAAAAATATCGACGATTTTTAACGAAATTTCATTCCCAAGATCGTTATTCTAAAAGCACAATGGGCGTCGCATCTGTTGATGCTATACGTGACATATTCTCGAGGTGCACAGATTGGACACATATACCTCGATCGTATAGAGACATTTAAACACATAAACAGAAACGTTTATGTACGTATTCGTACATGGTATATGAGCGTTTCTAACATTTCCCATTTGCCACGAGGTCTGACACTGCCAGATGTCAACCAATTTGCTCGTCCCCGCTAATCCGTTAAGTTAACTACGTTCCACATGTGCTGATAATGTAAGAGCTCGTGTATCGAATAAACAAATATCTGTAAATAAGCGAAACAATGTCTCGTACGTGCTGGGAAGGATTGTGAATGTGTGTCGTCATGGGAGGCACGATATTGTGTATCTTGCACGTATTTTCAGCCTCGAAAAACTTTCGCCATGGCTTTTTGACCCAGGACAGAGAAGAGAAAAGATTTTTCTACCAAAGGACGAGGCTGCTGTGCCCTTGCGATGCGGAGCATTGAAATTTAGGGATATGGCGAGACTGCTGCGCGGCTCAAAGCTCGCAAATATCGTTCATAAAGTTGCGAGACGAAGCCTCGAACGATGCTCCCGACTGCGAAAGCTCAGCAGCTCGTTTATACATACACGTCCATTTGTCTTTCAATGTGTACGAGGGAATAGCGAGGGAGAGAAGGCTCTCGGGCGACAGGGACAGAGAGATGTAGGAGCTAAAACCGCAGGGACTGATAGAGTACGAAATAGTGTACCCACAGTGGGCGCATTCTGGTTAATGGTTTTCGTCGCTTCGTTTCGAGTCCAGAGACCTGATTATTCCAGCGGTGGATTCTTGGACCGCAACAGCTTTTCGGGCCCACGTGAACGATACCAGGAATTTCTTTTCTTATTGCCATTTCGATCGTGGACTCGTAAATTTTCATTTTTTTTTATCATTTTACCCCAGACGCTTTCTACCGACGATACGTAATGGAAATTTTGAGAAAATGGGACTCGTGACACCCTCTATGGGTAGTTTGAACCTTCTGGTAGGGAGCCTCGTCGTTATTATTTGAAAGGGCTCGTTAGTTCAATTTTGCAAGCCATAGGAAGCTGAGGGTGTAAAACCTGGGGATATACTTTTTGGAGGTCGCTAATTTAACCAGTCCCACGTAAAAGCATGTTATTCCAGACTTATGAAACGATTTCTTTTTGTTTTAATTGAAAATTACAATTTCTGCATCATTTTTTGTAAAAAAAAAAGTCATTTTTGCAGAAATTTTTTTTTTCGACATTTTTTTTGTATTAAAAATTGCACGAATTGNTAAAACCTGGGGATATACTTTTTGGAGCTCGCTAATTTAACCAGTCCCACGTAAAAGCATGTTATTCCAGACTTGTGAAACGATTTCTTTTTCTTTTAATTGAAAATTACAATTTCTGCATCATTTTTTGTAAAAAAAAAAGTCATTTTTGCAGAAATTTTTTTTTCGACATTTTTTTTGTATTAAAAATTGCACGAATTGAATGCAATCATCCAGGTCGTTACTCAAGGGTTGAAAGTACATTGTAGGATTTTTATTTCATTTTTTTTAACGATTTTTCAATTATTTATCGCCTTCCAAAGTGAACGAGGGTTGATAACAGCCCCAATGACTATCACGTCACACAATCTGGTTTTTTGTTGAATTGTTTCAATGATTATTTCAACGTTATTTATTGGTCCATGGCTTCGAAATCGAAGCCTAAATGTTCATGCAAATTTGCCTGCCGAAAGGTTGCGTGCAGAAAAGTTGGACGCTTTTTGCTCAAACTCTTTGCAGCTCCGTCTCTCACTCCTCTGCACGATTCGTACATGTATTTTCATCACTCGCCAAAGCGCCAGAGACTTTTTGTTTCGGAGAAGCTGCCCCATAGTCTGCAACAAAGCGCAATCTGGGCTCGCGACCCCTCGCTTTCTCTTCGTTCCTTTCAGCACTAATGTACACCGACCAAAGTATCGCAGACCAAATGCGAATATTGTTCTTTAGCTGAATCTAAAAGTCACGGAGACTGGGAGCTGCAAGGGAGGCATTCTATTCAAATCTCGGATATGAATATCGAATTTTTTATAAAGATTCGAGACACCACTCGAAAATGTAAATAATATTTAAAAAAAAAGAAAAAAAAAAAAAAAATTCATCAATAAGCAGAGGCTCCCATCCTGAGAGAGATTCGAGTGAAATTGCTCTCTTAGAGTTGGCTCATAATGCATCTTGATAAATCGTCGTTATGCTGAGGAAAAGCCAATATCGATTCATCATCGTCTCAGGCCTTTCTCTAGCCAAGAGAAAAAATATTCCAAAGCTTTTCTCTTGGACGTAGTTTGGGTAAAAAAAAAAGAAAATTGTTCGGTGAAACATGGAAAATTTTCTTCCTCTTATCGTGTCTTTCGGGCAAAGATTTCTCACGTTTATTTAATGGCAATCAATGCTCATGGTACTGGCCACGAATAAAGCTCGTAACTTTGCTCAGCATGATACGAGAGAGAAAAAAAATACGACGTACTTTGCTAACTGTTTATCTGTATTTCAGAAAGCACGTTATCGTTACGCTCTAATTACCTTCGGTGGTTATGTCTTTGGAGGTTATCTCGTAACGCACGCAACTGTTTTGGCTCCAAAGATGAAAAGTTGAACTTTGGCACAACGGAGAACAGTATTTTTTCGACCACGCGAGGTCGAAATGATACAAAAAATTTCATGCATCGTGTGTTTGCCACTTTTTGGACAATTCACGTTCCAACGATGAAATAGAAAATTATTTTATTGCCAACGAGATCCAGTAGATAAGCTCGACGTGGTTATTCGAATCCGAGGAAAAAATTAGGCATTTTTTTTTACTGTCATTATCGCGATACCCAAATGACCCCGAGACCGTATCGTCGTCGGAATCGCTGCTGAAAAAAAAATCCAGGTGATTCGACGACTCGTCGATTCGCTCGCGGACACTCGTCTCCTCGACTATGTTACTCCGCGCGCCCAGGGCGTAAGTGGAAGTAACCCGCGTATGGTCAGACACGTCGCGTGAACATGTGACGATCGTGCGACGACTTTTCGAAGGTTTTACGGACAAGGACACGACGGTGTCCCGAGGAATTTTCTTAAAAAGGGAATCGTGGGAATTGATTTGAAAATTCATGCACCGGACGGACGCGAATGACGAAAATCGTGAATGAAAAAAAAAAAAAATTCAATTCGCAGCGTTTTTTGTTTTTGCCGTTGAATTGTATGGTTTGGACAACTTTTTTGGAAAATGAAGAGAAAGTACAGACTCGTACACAACATCTTGCAAAATTTGCAGAAATTATAGCGGTTGGACGATTTTTCAAAGAAAATCAGATTTTTGTAAAATTCAAAAAATCATAAAATTTAAACCGTTCAACTGATATTTCCCAAATTCAATACCGACCTTCCTATTATGATATTTTATTGATAAAAAAATAAAATAGTTATAAAACTTGAAAATTCAGAATTTTTAAATTCCAGAATTGTCTGATAATTTTGAAAAACGTCTTTTTGCAGTTACGAAATCGCTGGACGCGAAAACAAAGTTGAATTTTTGTAATTTCGATGTTTTTCTATGATTAAAAATTCTGATAAAATAAAATGATGGAAAATGTGATATTTTATTAAAAAAAGTTAAAAAATTAAAAATTCCCGAACTTTCAGATTCGAAAACTGTGTGATAATTTTGAAAAACGTCTTTTTGCAGTTACGAAATCCCCGGACGCGAAAACAAAGTTGAATTATTGTAATTCCGATGTTTTTCCATGATTGAGAGTTCTGATAAAATAAAATGAGGGAAAATATGATATTTTATTTAAAAAAAAAAAAAAAATAGTTTTAAAACTTAAAATTCCAGAATTTTTAGATTCCAAAATTGTCTGATAATTTTGAAAAACGTCTTTTTGCAGTTACGAAATCCCCGGACGCGAAAACAAAGTTGAATTATTTTAATTCCGATGTTTTTCCATGATTAAAAATTCTGATAAAATAAAATGAGGGAAAATATGATATTTTATTTTAAAAAAATAAAAAAATAGTTATAAAATTTAAAATTTCGGAATTTTTAGATTCCAAAATGGTCTGATAATTCTGCAAAACGTCTTTTTGCAGTTACGAAATCGCCGGACCCGAAAACAAAGTTGAATAACTGTAATTCCGATGTTTTTCCATGATTAAAAATTCTGATAAAATAAAATGATGGAAAATGTGATATTTTATTAAAAAAAGTTAAAAAATTAAAAATTCCCGAACTTTCAGATTCGAAAACTGTGTGATAATTTTGAAAAACGTCTTTTTGCAGTTACGAAATCCCCGGACGCGAAAACAAAGTTGAATAACTGTAATTCCGATGTTTTTCCATGATTGAGAGTTCTGATAAAATAAAATGATGGAAAAAAAGGCTTTGATTATTTTGCTAAATGAGTCGATGAATTTTATCGCAGAGACTTATGGCCAGAAACGGCGATTTGTAAGAGATATAGCTTTACGGCTGCTATATGATTCGCGATATTTATTTGTCGAGGGAATAAATCGAGGCTGGGAAAATAATTATTTGCGGGGATGACGTAATGGGTTTTATGGGGGTGGGGATGGTATTAGAAGGAAATGAGGGCGAAAGCTCAATGTTTTTTTCCTGCATCACAGTTGTTGGAGGATAATAATGGAAAATTTATTGAACCGGATTCGATGCACAATCGACTTGTTGTATTTGGATGGACTATGACGATACCCATGGGAATTCCATTTCCAATGCAAAGCTGAAGGAACGTGAAGAGAGAGAGCCAGAGAAAAGCGGAGCATCGAGGCGCAATGATGACGATGAGAACCTGAAACGTGACCCATAACACAATGGGTCAGCTTTTGATTTCGAAATAAACCGACGAAACACTGGCCATGGGGAAATATAATGGATTACCTCAGCCGTAAGTTCACGGGGAGCATTGACGTTCTGTTTGTAATCCCCAGCAGTTTGTGCAGTTTAGTAAAGCTTTGCCATCATTTGTATAGCCAACGTGGACCGAGGTCTCGTGGACAAGTGATCACATACGTACACCAGGAGATTGAAAGCGATAGCGTCTCGTGACCCCTATGCTTTCACGAATTTATAGCATTCGAAAAACCCAAGGGTACCCTTTACCGTAAACTTTTCCTTTAAAAGCTTTGGCTCCCATGCACAATCGAGTTTATACTAATAAATTGATGCAACAATCAAAATGAATGAAATGAACAGTTGTGTGTGAAAAAAAACTGTTGGAAATTACTGCAGCGTCCTGCGGGGGACTGAATCAAATTCTGGTGAAAATCTCAATTTCAAAATTTTCGTTATTTTTGCAGTATTTTTGGTTTCTATAGGAATTGTCTGCGAAATTTACGAGGGGAACGACGAAAATTTGCTTCCGAAGAGACTTTCTAGAATATTTCTTGCTGCAATGACACAATTTTTGGAATTATTTAAAAAAAAACGTTTAGTCGAACGTATCGAACAATATATCGATCGTTTTCCAACAAAATTTTGTTAAAAATTGTCGATATTTTGTTGAATACCGTAAACTAAATGTTTTTCGATAATTTTAAAATTTTCGTTATTTTTGCAAAATTTTTGGTTTTTAACGGAATTGTCTGCGAAATTTACGACTGGAACGACGAAAATTTGCTATCGAAGAGACTTTTTGAAATATTTCTTGCTGCAATGACACAATTTTTGGAATTATTTAAAAAAAAACGATTAGTCGAACGTTTCGAACGAAATATCGATCGTTTCCAACAAAATTTTGTTAAAAATCGTCGACATTTTGTTGAATACGTTAAACTAAATATTTTTTGAATAATTTCAAAATTTTCGTTATTTTTGCAAAATTTTTGGTTTTTAACGGAATTGTCTGCGAGATTCACGACTGGAACGACGAAAATTTGCTTTCGAAGAGAATTTTTGAAATATTTCTTGCTGCAATGACACAATTTTTGGAATTATTCAAAAAAAAAAAACGATTAGTCGAACGTTTCGAACGGAATATCGATCGTTTATCAACAAAATTTTGTTAAAAATCGTCGATATTTTGTTGAACACGTTAAACTAAATATTTTTTGAGAATTTCAAAATTTTCGTTATTTTGGCAGTGTTTTTGGTTTTTGACGAAATTTTTAGTGAAATTTACGAGTGGAATAAAATATTTCATGCTGCAATGACACAATTTTTGGAATTATTCAAAAAAACGTTGAGTCTAACGTTTCGAACAAAATATCGATCGTTTTCCAACAAAATTTAGTGCTCAGCGTAAGTGTACCGTTCCAGGGTTAGTTTTGCACCTGGAGATAAGAAAAATCTGATGTAAAGCTGAAAAATGGCCATTAGCTAAAATAGTTTCAACAAAATCTTTTTGGGTACACATGCACAGAAGAGATGACTCAGGAAGTGCACAGTGGCCAATAAAACAGAAACACGGGTATACATGGTACGAATTGTGGAGGGAGTTGGTGCGAAACCGCATTTACGCCACGTTCGTTGCTCGCAATGCTTTCACCGGGCTTTTTAGCTTTGCAAACATGCACGAGCGTGTAGTCAAAGGTTGGTGCTGCTGCATACGTGGACTTTGGTGGGTTCGAAATGGTCCAGTTTCATAACGTACGAGAAAACGAGAGAAAAGCACGGAGCAGGAGCACCACACCCCTGGTGTGGTGTTCCGCAAAACGAGGCATTGAGCAACCGCATTAAACCCTTCAAACCACATCCAGCCCCATAGGGCATGCAAATTTCTCTTTTTATTCTTGTTCCTCCTATGGAAACGTTTCTATTCCGTAGCTCTGTTGTCTTTTGCGTATGACGCCCTAAGCCCACGATCTGCTTATTCCGTTTGTCCGCAATAATACGAGATTCCAAAATTTCCTTTTGCCATTCTCCTGCTCGAGTCTCTGGCAAGTTTTCGAGCTGGATCAACTTCGCACGTAACAAAAGGATCGTTTTAATTAAATTCTCATAGTGACTTCTGACTCCTCCTGCCAACCTCCGAATACAATCTCCAGGAGAATAAATTTGATCGTGATATCGTGTGGAGGAAAATTTGAAAATCAGGAAAAATACAGGATGTGTTGGCAGGCAGGATTTTCACGACTTCCTGGAGCTTTCGTGGAAGGTTTTCAGGAGCTTTGCAATCCAATGGCAAGTTGTAAACGATGACGTAGAATCAGGGAAAACGTGAAAAGGTACGAATGAGAAAGGTCGAAATATAATTTGATCGACGTTGCTGAAAATATAGTGGAAAATAGAGAGGCTTGTGGGGAACAGAAACGATCGAAATGTCTCGTGTTATTTGTCCAATTATAGATCAAGTCTCCTCCACTCTCAACCAGGCTGTCAAAAGTATGATTTACGACTAATTCGTGGAGAAATGTGAGGAACAAGAGTGAATTTACGAAAGGGAGTTCTCGGGGAGCAGTGATTAAGTATATTTAAGGAAACTGTTATGCTCGGTAAATGTGAAATGTAGCGAAGTTATTAAAGGAAGTTATTTGCTGGTAGATTTGTTGTTGATGAGAGTCGTTGGAAGGCAAGAAGCTTTTTTCTGCTCGAGTTGTCCTCTGGAGAGCAGTGGCCAAGAGAGTTGTAAGCATGCGACGTGAACATTGATGCTCAAGGCTTTGTTGCTCTCAATGGGACTTTACGATTTCCTCTCGTTCTCGTTGTCTCGGTAAATAACAAACATTTCGTGTATTTCCTGTGGCCACCTTTTTCGCCCATGGCCAATATTCTCATGCTGCTGACGTAACAACGATCTGCTGCTCACGAAAGTGGAAATGCTCCGGGGCGAGAGCAAGTTTTCTTGGCATGTACTACGTAACCGAATATTCCATGTGGAGCAGAGATGCTGCGCGCTATCAGCTCTGCTACGCGATGAAAACTGCTGACAGGCCTCGGAAAATACAGTGTGCACTTTCGAATTTAGTATGAAGCTCATTAGTTTAAAGGCAAAAACAGGAAAAAAAAAATTGCTGTGTGGCTGGCGGTATTTGAGCTTGAGACCTTGGGGTCTGAGTGACCCCAATTTTGAAAAATTCATATCTCCAGTAAAATTTGACGAAAATGCTTCTCCCTGGACTCATTCTTTTCGTTTTTTAATGCAGAATCACGTGAGCCTGGGGGAATTTTTCTTCGAGTCGAAAAATTCGTCAAAAATGAGGAAAAACGATTAAAAGGAGGAGAACGAAGGAAAAAAGGAATTTAACGTCTCCTGGGGTCGTTTTGACCCCGGGTTACCGTTCCAGGGTTTCCTGGTGATTCGGAAGACACGCTGTCGGGATAAATTGGCGTGTTTTATTATGAAAGCTCAAACGAAGAAGGAAAACGTATTTGTAAGTGTGTGAGAATTACCGATCGCGTTTAAAATGCGATAAAAAAATGGAGAGACTCGAAGATATTCGCCCGGAGCGACATGCCCCGATATCCGACATCGTTCTTTATTGGCGAATGGGAGAAAAAAGGCGAATGAGATAATTCGAAAGAGAAGAGAGCAAAGATATATGAATACATTTGTAGAAAAATATTCTGTGGGTTTTCTGCTCTCTGGTATTTGTGCGATAGACCCAACTCGATTTAGCCCCGTTCACGCGGTGTCCCTCACCCCTACAGGCTTCGAAAATCGCTACCGCGTTTCAGCTTCGTCATCGGAATAAAAGGAGAGGAACGTTTGATCCCGAAGATCTGAGACGCGCGGCGGAATATTCGTCAAAGTTTATGGATGACTCGAGGTCATGCGCGCGGCCAAATCGGAAATTTATAAATCGAAACTCCGATACCATTTTCCTTTTCACGCCGTTTTCCACATTTTTTTTCCCATCCTTGGAATAAAAAAAATAAAAAAATGAAATAAAAAAAAAACGCTCCTTTTCCTCCGATCGTTCGCGTCGCCCAGTGACTGGCAATTTTTTTCTTACTTTTCGCTCGATTCGAGATTATGATAAACTTGTTTTTGGGAGTATAGTTCTCCGATCCTTACAGCCAAAGTGATTTTAGCCCCTTGGCAGCCCTCGAAAAGGTTTGTGCTCCTTCCGTCGACTCGGAACTACGATTTTTATCGCGGAGAATTTTTTTTGTTTTTTTTTTTTTTNTTTTTTTTACAAGGCTCTCCCGCGCGTAGCTCTTACGCAGTCGTTTGGGAAAATGAAAACAGTTGTTCCGGACCATGCGGTAAGCAATTTCGGGCGGCAATCGTGTTTCTCGTTTGGACGCGAGGCCGACGCATTGATTTTTCGTATTTCAAACGCCAAGTGACACGATAGTTTCCGCGCGAGGGAGAAGCTTTTTCGTGTATCTATTTGTTGTAAATATTCATTGAATATTGAAGACATCGTTGAGAGCGATCTCGAGTGGCTGTAAACTCGTAAATCCGTTATAATATTGAGCCTGACAAGGATAAAAAAAAAAGTGGCTGACTTGACAGAATGGGACGAAGGAGGGCTCGGTCGTCGTGCGATGTGATTTATGACCCAACGCTGCGCGGCCTTTTTATTATATGCTAAGGAATTCGCTGTACTTATACTGCTCTAGCGAGATGCTGCTAATTGTTTTTCGTTTCGATGCACATTGCTGCTGGCAAAGAAAGATTATTAATGGCTAATTCATTTCCATACGCCGATGGCTATATTCGTTTGAAAAGCACACGCGGGCGATGCAACTTTGCGTCTGATTATGGCGTGCGGAATAATGCGATGCAAATATTGACGAGATCTTGCTCCGCTTCGTATTGACTGATGAGTATGCTGCGCGTTCGGAGGCTTGTAATTTATACATTTTGGCAAATTCACTTGGGTAATATGCTTTTGAGTTTCCGGAGTATTCACCCTAGAACGGTAGCTTTATGTTTTTTTACCTATTCCGCGGTAACCCGGGGTCTGAGTGACCCCAAATTTGAAAAATTCATATCTCCGGTAAAATTTAACGAAAAGAGTTCACCCTGGGCTCATTCTTTTCGTTTTTTAATGCAGAATCACGAGAGCCTGGAGAAATTTTGCTTCGAGTGAAAAAAACAGTCGAAAATGCGGTAAAACGATAAAATCGAGAGAACGAAGTAAGAAAAGGCGCAGGATTTAATGTAGTACTCTCAGTTTTAGAACTATTGTTCAGAATTTAATTTAATTTCGTACAGTCGTAGATTACGATTAGAAAAGGATCCAGTCAAAATTTCAAGAGGCTACAGAGAACCAGAAAAAAGATATTCACATTGGTAACTTCATATACATTCGACACTGAGTCTTGTGAGGAATCTCAGTTTTCATTGTATTTTACAATAAATTCTTATCAATTCTTAGGAGAAATCACAGTTTTCATTGCAAAATACAATGAAGTGTATGAAATCGATGTTAAATTCATGAAATTCCCAAGGCGAATATATTTTTTCCAGTTCTCTGTATAGCCTCTCGAAAATTTGACTGAATCTTTTTTTTATCAGAATCTACGACCACACCAAATTGTATTAAATTCTAAACAGTAATTCTAAAACCAACGGTACTATCTTCAAGTCGCCTGGGGTCGTTTTTGACCCCAGGTTACCGTTCTAGGGTTCAGAGCCTTAATTGTTCCCACTTTTTCCCTCGTTGCTGCGTTTTGCCTCGCTTCGCTGCCGGACAGCCCCTCGAAGAACTATTAGCACGTACAGCATAACTACATAACTGTGCCGGGGAATAAAGCTCACCACCGACGAATATGCGACCTCGTTCTCGTTCACTTTGGCGTCGACCGCGGCGACTGGTCGCCATGGGCATCATATCGGGCACAAAGTATAACGAAGCGATTTTTCGAGTTCATTGAAAATTGGAGAGGCAGAGTTTTATCTTTGGAAAGGAGAGAAAGAATTTTCTCCAAACCTTGAGCTTTTCGGTGTGCTTTTTATTTCTTTATCATTCGAGCTCCGCGATCGACTATCGTCGAAAAAAGCTTCGCGGCTCACAAAACGCTCGGTTTGACATTCGTAAATCGGATTTCACGAGCAGAGAGAAAAAAGATTGCGCGATCCGGTTGACCGAACTTGACGCTTATTCGCTTGAAACTTAATATCTTTGAATTGCTCGAAAGCTGATCTAAGCATCGCGAGGTATCGTTGCAAATAAAATTCTTGGAGAAGCTGCGCACGTAGCAAAGAGAAAGAATTTCTATTCGAAAAAATTGCACTCGGGGCTGTAAATATTTTTTGCAGCCTTTTTTGGAGGCTGGAGCAAATTGTCTTGGGCTCGTTTTTGATCGTTGGGGTCATCGTTTTCCGAGAGTAAATCGAGCGAAATTTTTCGCACAGCTGCGAATTATTTATTCTGCTTTCAAATTTCGTGAGAGCCGCGGAGCAAACATTAATTGCACGAGCAGAGCGTAATATTTTCTCTATCTCGATGCGCGTCACTATTCAGTCGCGTTCGCCCGGGCGAAGTAATCTTGAACAGGTAAATATGGCTCTCGACATGCCGAGGAATATATTCGCGTTATTCAAATCACGCACTCTTGGTCGCGTTCACCGGGAGTACGAGGCGCGCGAGGCTCTCATCGCAAGTTCTGCTTTTTAATACTTCTTTGATACTTAAGGACGTCGTATGGCGACGATCAAATCTAAATTTTTCTTTTCAGTTTTTCTCACATAAAAAATGATTTGCGAGCCCAAGTTCATTATGAAAAGTTGTTACGAATTGACTAAAGAACAACATACTCTAAATCCAAGATTGTCCGAGGCAATCTGTATTTTTTGTATAATAAACAAAATTTCGAAAATATTTTACGATCGATTTTTTTGAAAAACTAAATAAATCTTCTTCGATGTTGCATAAAAGTGTATGCAAAGTTTTAAGAGGCTTCACCATTTAGGAATCGAAATATTTAATGTTGAAAATTGCAACTTTTAACACGCGCTCTTATGAGAAACTACTGAAAATTGAGATTTTTATAAATAAATATCTCGACTTCTAGAGGTGAAGCCTCTTAAAATTGCGCGAGCCATTAGATATGACTATTCTCTTCGGGTGGTGCAAATTTAAAGGAATTCTATAGATAGAAAATTTTGCATACAACGTCCTTAAGGTGCGCGGGTGACGCACGGGCGAGCTGTTTCAATTTTTCTCCGCATTTATGTGTGAGACCCTCGCGTCTGCTGGCCGCGTTTCGCCAAATCTCTCGCGCAATTGAATTTCGCTCGCGACAAAGATTGCTGCGTCATGCTCGCAAGTAAATCGCTTTCTCGACGAATACACACTCCGTCGCGGAGGCGATTCCTCGCAGAATTCTCGCGCTGCCACACACGCACGCACCCAAAATTTAGCGACTCGCTTTTTGGTACAAACTGCGACGACGAAATTGCGAGAACTATCCGAAGGTGACACACCTTGCGGAGGAAGAACGTTCCTATAAATCTCGCTGGATTCGCGGACAGAAAAACGGATGAGAACGAGTGAGAAGCTTCCCGCGTGTGTCTAGCGAAACCCTGCAAAGTTTCAACTGCGAAAAGACATGCTACGTACCCTCCCCCGAACCCCTTGGTGTGTGCTCGCTCTGGATATGTCTCCGTGTCACGACGTACTCGCGATTCCCACGTACAGCATATATTGCGAGGAATTAATAATTCTTCATTTATTTTGACGGCGCGAACATTCCTGAGCAGTTTACGCAGAAAAAAAAATTCGGTGGATTCGTGAATTTTTTTGCTTCCTCATAGAGAAAGCTTTGTGACGATAAATTTTTTTTTATTTCACTTTTCAAAGTCGATGTGCTTCGAATTTTATAATTTTTCGAATTTTTATGAAAATTTGAGTTTTTTTTTTTCAAATCGTCTCACAGCTTTTTGCAAATTTTGTAATATACTGTGTTGAAGTTTGTACTCTCTTTCTACTTTTCTAGAAAAATTGTCGAAATTGTTTGAAAAATAAAATAAAAAGTCGACGAATAAGTGAAAATTTTATTCAATACGCTGCACATTGCTTCCTCGCCATTCAGCACGATCCTTGAAGCTCCATATCTATGAAAAAGCCTAGAATAATAAATGTAGCAAATTGCCATTTGCAACTTTTTTTTTTCCTAATTTTACGACCGAAACGGACTCGGTTGAATGCAAAGAAATGATCGTCTTCGAGGTAAGAATTTGGACACCGTCCTTCATCAAGAAAAAACCTCGTTGTTACTGGCTCCGGTGTTTTTTAATTTTAATCCGTCCCATGGACTCGAATAAAATGTGGAAAATGATGGTTCGCGATGTCTGACCAAAGTTGACTGAGACTACTTGAGCGAAGAATTGACGCGTGAAAAATGGCTGCAACGTGGCATGCAGACCCGTATAATGGCGAAAGGGGGACTCGAGCCTCTTATGCAGTATGATTTTTATTTGGAACGATATATCGAGCGAAAAGTCTGCTGGTTGGGAAGATAAGGGATGACGAGAGCAGGAAATAGGGGATGGAATGAAGTTTGACCGCGAAATAAATGCGGCGCGAGGAATCAGAGCCTCCGATCGTTGAGGAATGAATAGCAGACGGAATTCTCAACGGAACATAACGAAAGAGATAAGGGGCGTAGAGCAGAAATGACAAAAGATAAAAAGAATAAATCGGAGGTTCGGTGCAAATGCCAAAGTATATTTACGGTAATGACGGTCAAGTTTATCCGCGTCGCTATTTCCCTTGGGGAATCTTTGGGCTCTGGGGAATCAGTAAACGCACCTTGGTGTGTATGCTTCGTGGCGTGTTGAAGGATCAAAGAGATCCTTACGAGGAAGCGAAGAAAACAAAAAGTTGCTGCAGATTAAATTTCAAAAAAAAAAAAAAAATGCCATTCGCGAGCTTTTTCGTAATTTCCCTTCAGCCTTGGCGCAGGAACTTTGACTATAAATTCGTTACAAACTCCATATACGTTCACCTGCGTGGACTGGAGCGACCGGGAGAGCCTCGCAGTCGATATATAGGAACCTGCTCGAGAGAATCTCTTCTGACTCGAGCCTCGATGTGGAACGTGTGAGAGAGGAAACATCGAATATGCGAGGACAAAAGCGTGCGAGGAAGTGGCGTCTAGTTGACCGATCGATACGCCTCCGAGGAACGAGCTAAGCGGTCACTCATCCGAGTAACGGACGCAAGTAATTCTACTTAACGTTAGAAACCACTGTGGAACCTCGCGTCGCCCTCACACCTCTCGTATTTTAATACGATAATGGACATCAATAATCCAAATTAAAAGGACTTTCGACTTTGATTATCAACTTCGCACGAGCGTGCGACTCGTTAATTATAAAATTGTTCCCTCCGTTTTCCCTCTTTTTATCATTTTACCGGATTTTCGACTAATTTTTCGACTTTGAGCAAAATTGCCCCAGGCTCTCGTGATTCTGCATTAAAAAACGAAGAGAATGAGCCCAGGGAGAACGTTTTTCGTTAAATTTTACCGGAGATATGAATTTTTCAAAATTGGGGTCATTTTGGGGTTAAATTGGATTTTGTTACAGAAAAAAAATTAATTTTTTAAAATTCTTTATTTTTCAATCATTTTTATCGCATCGTTGTCGCTGTCGATTTTTTAAACTAAACGAACAACCACAATTTTACGAAAAAAACTATCAAGGGATATGAAAAAAAAAAAAAACGTTTTTCTTGGTTCCGTAGAGAAATGAAAAGCATTAGTTACAAATAAACGTTGAAGAGCGATATTTTACGTTGCGAAAGTGGTAAAGAGGTTGGAGGTGAACTTTCAAGCATTATGTCAAGCTCGAGGGTAGCCACAGAGTGACATAGCGACGTTGTAATGAGAGTACGCATTGTTGAGGCTCCCTGACGAAGAATGACGACAAAGACGAAAGCAGGAGCCATTGGGAGCGTGCAGTAGATAAATTACATCAAAAGCTAGCGAACCTCAGCAGGCAATTTATATTTTTATACCGCGTTGACAGCATCTCCAGGCCACGTCGTCCTGGGGCTTGAAACGCAAGATGCAGCATTTTTTTAAAATGCATCGGAGGGCGCAACGAATGGAGATGAGAATTTCATCAATTTCCTATAGAAAATTTCATAAGTCAGCAGGATGCAGCGAAGAGAAAAAGAGCTCCTTGAAAAAAATGGACCAAATTGATGGGAAAAAATTGAAAGCAAGACTGTAATATTCAAACGTTTATAACTCGAGAACGGTTTGAGCTACAGGGCTCCCGTTTCGCACAGATGTTAATCTATACAAGCTCTACATTCTCTGATAATCTTGTTGCAATTGCTAGAAAAATACGAATTCTATGGCATTTTGAAATTTTCAAAAAAAGCGTGTCGACGCTCTAACTTCCGCAAATTTTAAGATTTATTACTAATTTTTTTTTTATGCATAGAGTATCTCAATAGGGAGGTAGGTATTGAATTTGGAAAATATCATTTGAACGGTTTGAGTTTTATGACTTTTCGAATTTTACGAAAATTTTAGAATTTTGAAAAATCGTCCAACCGCTCTAATTTCTGCAAATTTTGTAAGATGTCAATCTATACAAACTCTTCATTCTCTGATAATCTTGTTGGAACTGCTAGAAAAATACGAATTCTACGGGATTTTTAAATTTTCAAAAAAAGGCTGTCGACGCTCTAACTTGCGCAAATTTGAATATTTATTACTAATTTTTTTTTTATGAATAGAGTATCTCAATAGGAAGGTTGTTATTGAATTTAGAAAATATCATTTGAACGGTTCGAGTTTTATGATTTTTTGAATTTTACGAAAATTTGAGAATTTTGAAAAATCGTCCAACCGCTCTAATTTCTGCAAATTTTGTAAGATGTCAATCTATACAAACTCTTCATTCTCTGAAAATCTCGTTGGAATTGCTAGAAAAATACGAATTCTATGGAATTTTGAAATTTTCAAAAAAAGGCTGTCGACGCTCTAACTTGCGCAAATTTTAAGATTTATTACTAATTTTTTTTTTATGCATAGAGTATCTTAATAGGAAGGTTGGTATTGAATTTAGAAAATATCATTTGAACGGTTCGAGTTTTATGATTTTTCGAATTTTACGAAAATTTGAGAATTTTGAAAAATCGTCCAACCGCTCTAATTTCTGCAAATTTTGTAAGATGTCAATCTATACAAACTCTTCATTCTCTGATATTCTTGTTGGAACTGCTAGAAAAATACGAATTCTATGGAATTTTGAAATTTTCAAAAAAAGGCTGTCGACGCTCTAACTTGCGCAAATTTTAAGATTTATTACTAATTTTTATTTTATGCATAGAGTATCATAATAGAAAGGTTGGTCTTGAATTTGGAAAAAATCGATCGAACGGTTTGAGTTTTATGATTTTTCGAATTTTCCGAAAATCTGAATTTTTCGAAAAATCGTCCAACAGCTCAAATTTTTACAAATTTTCAAAGGTATTGAGACAAGAAGCATTTCTCGAGCATCTGTCAGATCCATTAGAGCGCGAACTGGGCAGCGATAAGCGACACAAGACAACGAGGTTGTAATGGGCGAGTTAAAGCGCCGTAACTAAATGACAATAAGACGGTTCTCTGCTGACACGGGCGGCGCGTGCATTGCCTCATGGAACAAAGGATTACATACACGTTGTACACATGCGACTTATATGCACACTCTGCTATTATTGTATCCATCTTGCACGTGCCTGTTGCTTCGCTATCTCGGTTATTCCCTGATATGCGTCTAGCCCGCGATCGTATAGTTATACTTACGGAGACAATCAAGGATGCAAGTGGTGCGCAGTACCAAGTTGTTAGACTAAACCGGCCATGACGTCATTCCCATAAACCAGCAGTTGCGCTGTAGCGCACTAATGGAGTTGAGCAAAACCAACTTCATTCTATCGCTCGTACACACGTTTCCAGAACGTTTGTAATTGTTTTCTCGGTATCGTTTCCCGGGAAGAATCACATCCAGCGAGTGACCATGAAAATAATAAAACTCGAGAGCGAGTTCAACGAGGGAATTGTATTCTTGGAATTATTATTGAACTCAATTCCAATTTCGTGCAAACTAAATGAACCGCAGCGTTCGTTGTGAACTCTGAGCAAACGATGCGATACTTTTGAAATAAAAATATGAGAGTAATTGTCCCTGGAACGGTGACCTGGAGTCGAAAAACGACCCCGGACGACTTCAAATCCCTTTCTCCCTTCGTTTTCCCCCTTTTTATCATTTTAGCGCATTTTTGACTATTTTTCTGACTCGAAACGAAATTTCTCCCAGGTCACGTGATTCTGCATTAAAAAACGAAAAGAATGAGCCCAAGATGAACTCTTTTCGTTAAATTTTACCGAAGATATGAATTTTTCAAAATTGGGGTCATTTCGACCCCAAACCGGAGTAGCTAAAAAAAAATAATAATTAAGTTACGTCTCCGTCCCTTTTTCCCTTCGATCTTCCGTTTTTTATCGTTTTACCGCATTTTTGACTATTTTTCTGACTCGAAATGAAATTACTCCCAGGTCACGTGATTCTGCATTAAAAAACGAAGAGAATGAGCCCAAGTAGAACTCTTTTCATTAAATTTTACCGAAGATATGAATTTTTCAAAATTGGGGTCATTCAGACCCCAGATTATTGGAATAGGTAAAAAAAAAAATTCCGTTCCAGGGTTAAAGTTTGAGGTGGGAACGTCGATGCGTTTTTTGCAATTAGAATTTCATGTCCGCGGTAGGAATTGCGTGGTAAGAAATGAAATGAGAATCAAGTGGAAATGTGAAGGTATCGCGTTACTAAGTTGCTGGATGTTAATTACAAGCCGCGCCTAAAGTGACAGCAGGTCTGAGAAGGTGGTGTGTGATATGTTAGCTCTGGAGAGCGTTGACAGCAGGAGAACCGCCTTGTAACTTGCAACGTCGCCACAATGAGGGTTGACGGAGGAGAGAATAGTTGAATTTAACATTGAGCAGAACCGCGACATCGAGAGTAGACTGAATATTCGTCGATGTGTATGTTCCGTACATATAGATGAATTAACGAGGTCGATCTCAACGGCCGCGATGCCTAATTGTTCGAGAAAGTTTGACTTATCAGCTGCAGCCTGAACGGACCCAACTCTCATTGTCGACGAGTTCATTGCCCACGAGCGAAGCGCTAAATCAATAAATATCTGGAGGAAAAAAAAATTCAACTTAATTCGTAATAATTATTCATAATAATTGACTGGGAAATTGTTGCATCGGAAAAATGGGGAAATTAAGCCTCGAACAGGAATCTAATTTTTTTGGACTTATTTGAAAAATTCATATCTCCGTTAAAATTTAACGAAAAGGCTTCTCCTTGGGCTCATTCTTTTCGTTTTTTAATGCAGAATCACGTGAGCCTGAGGCAATATTGCTCAAAGTCAAAAACCTAGTCAAAAATTCGGTGAAACGATAAAATGGAAAATTCAGTAAAACGTTATAAATGACCCGAATTTTGAAAAATTCATATCTCCGGTAAAATTTAACGAAAAGGCTTCTCCTTGGGCTCATTCTTTTCGTTTTTTAATGCAGAATCACGTGAGCTTGGAGGAATTTTGCTTAGAGTCGAAAAATTAGTCAAAAATTGGTTGAAACGATAAAATGGAAAATTCAGTAAAACGTTATAAATGAAGCCAGTCTTGAAAAATTCATATCTCCGTTAAAATTCAACGAAAAGGCTTCTCCTTGGGCTCATTCTCTTCGTTTTTTAATGCAGAATCACGTGAGCCTGGGCAATTTTGCTTCGAGTCGAAAAATCAGTCAAAAATGCGGTAAAACGATAGAAAAACGGCGGAACGAAGGGAGAAAGGACGCAGGATTTAAGACTCAAGGTTGTATAGGGTCAAAATTACATTTACATGCATCCTGGATTCAATATGCACCAGTGAATTAACGCTCTTGCTACAGAGTGTTATAGGACGCTCGTTAGATCTGGTCGCATTAGAGAAGGTTCGTGCGCACGAAATACATCCGAGAGAACATCGTTTGTCACTGATATATAGAGTTTCCAGGAGCTTATATATTTATGGGCATATAAGGACTTTGGGCACGTATATAAAAGGCATGTACGAGGTGTATGAGTGTTGCAGGTCGAAGTACATAGAAGGATACATAGGGAATGACCGAGAGAATGGTGCGAGTCGCAGACACAGGTATGGATGGTCCATGCGGAAATGGAAGATCGTAACGTGGATGATTTGGCCCAAGGAATATCGAGAGCAACGCCGTTTTGTTGGCAAGCTCCATGTATTTATCTAGAGCTGCATAAATCTTCAGTTGCCGCGCATGTACTGAAAATATAATCGCGTCATTGGAATCTCTGTGGGATGCTGACAGGAGTGACGATGAGAAACACACATCCGCGGTTATTCGAACTGCACTGCGATAACGATGTCCAGGGCATGGGATCAGGCTATTTGTTGCCTTTCTCAAATAATCACTGGATTCAGCTGTCGCCCTTAATGCATGAGGGCGGCAATCTGAGCGACCTGCAGGTCAAGAAAGACGAGGAAGAGCTTTGTTGATAAAATTTCACAAGCTGGAACGTTCGAAGCAGCAAAACGACTTTAAAAATGAGAGAATAACAAGGAGATGTTTTGCGGACATAAATCTATCGATGTAAGCGAACGATGCTACTCGAGAGATGCTGCAATATTGCTGTGGACCAGGAGCATGTGAAATTCTCTTCCATATCGATCAATGTCGTTGATATTAGCCATACAACTTTGTGCTGACCATTGAGGCATTCCCTACTCTGAAGGACAGTGGCCAGGACGAGGGGAAAGAGTGCAAAGGGATGGAGAAGATTTAGAGTGTATTGCTCGGAATGTTGAATATTCTCGTAGATTCTAAAGAATTAACATTTTCCATGGTAAATCGAGTAAATCGAAATGAATAGTGAACTTCCCAGACAATTTAGGGTCTCGCGATTCTCCATGTCGATCGTAGGAACTCATGGAAATTTGATCCACACTGTTCGGATATTAGGTGAACGTTCCTGCGGTCAACTGACCGGCAACCACAATCCAATAGATATTCTCTGCTACGAGCTTATGCAAACCCATAATAATTTCTTCCCTTCCAAGACTCGAGATTATTTCAATTATGCGAACCTGATGACCACAGGGTATGCGCTCACATTCCTTCATCTAGGTCCAGCAGGCACTTTCAACCCTAGAACAGTAACCTGCTGGCCTCAAAAACGACCCCAGGCGACTTGAAGATGGTACCGTTGGTTTGAGAATTACTGTTTAGAATTTAATACAATTTGGTATGGTCGTGGATTATGATAAAAAAAAGATTCGGTCAAATTTTCAAGAGGCTAACAGAGAACTGGAAAAAAGATATTCGCCTTGGGAATTTCATGAATTTAACATCGATTTCATACATTTCATTGTATTTTGCAATGAAAACTGTGATTTCTCCTAAGAATTGATAAGAATTTATTGTAAAATACAATGACAACTGAGATTCCTCATAAGACTCAGTGTTGAATGTATATGAAGTTATTAATGTGAATATCTTTTTTCTGGTTCACTGTAGCCTCTTGAAATTTTGACTGGATCCTTTTCTAATCGTAATCTACGACTGTGCGAAATTAAATTAAATTCTGAACAATAATTCTAAAACTGAGAGTACTACATTAAATCCTGCGCCTTTTCTTACTTCGTTCTCTCGTTTTTATCGTTTTACCGCATTTTCGACTGATTTTTTCACTTGAAGCAAAATTTCTCCAGGCTCACGTGATTCTGCATTGAAAAGCGAAAAGAATGAGCCCAAGTTGATCTCTTTTCATGAATTTTTCAAAATTGAAAATTTTCAGGATGTACCCGGAAGTCCCTCGAAGCTAATCCTAAACCCACTCAGTAAGACAACACCTCGGAATATATATTCGCAGGTGAGTTGGCAATGTGGGGCGTCGAGGAAACAGATAAACAAAAAGGAGTGGGTCGACGTGATAGGGCAATCGAAGGATTGATATACGAAACTTGGGTGGACATGCGATAGCGGTCAATGTCATAGGACGAGAACTATGTGAACTCTGACCTTATAAGCCTGAACTTTTTGCTCNGAAAAGAATGAGCCCAAGTTGGACTCTTTTCATGAATTTTTCAAAATCGGGGTCATTCATGACTCCAGGTTCCTGGAATATGTAAAAAGGAAATAAAGTTACTTTTCCAAGGTCAAGAAATTCTCCACTAATTCTCATCTATTTTATGAAAATTGAGGAAAAATGGGAATTAATATCAACGACTGTCACCAACGTACATTCTGATCGAACTTTCAGCCTCAACAAGAAATGCAAATTTTTTTCAGGATGTACCCGGAAGTCCCTCGAAGCTAATCCTAAACCCACTCAGTAAGACAACACCTCGGACTATATATTCGCAGGTGAGTCGGCAATGTGGGGCGACGAGGAAACAGATAAACAAAAAGGAGTGGGTCGACGTGATAGGGCAATCGAAGGATTGATATACGAAACTTGGGTGGACATGCGATAGCGGTCAATGTCATAGGACGAGAACTATGTGAACTCTGACCTTATAAGCCTGAACTTTTTGCTCTCGACACCGGCGACGATCTAAATTTCTACTCCATTCCATCCGGAGCGCTTTTCAAGGATCCTAATGCATTATTCAATTTGAACCGATAATGACGTTCCGCTCGCGCTAGTCTTACAGGCGAATATATATTTGGCACCGAAGCGTCATTCCCTTTTCTTTGCTCGCAGCACTCGACATTTCCGCGGCCTGCTCCAACCTCGAGGCCTGCGATGCCAATCACCACGATATCGAATTTCCAATCTCGCTGGACTTGTGTCGCTCCGTTCTCACGATCTATAGCACGTCAACGTTGACGTACCTATAACCCGATAGACAAGAGTGACTCAATACACAGAATATTATGTGCTACTGATTTCTCTCGTAATCTTGGATCTGCCTGATGCTTCATTTCATATTTCATTCCTCTTTCGTCTCAATCACTTTGTTTCGTTTCTCTCGATCAGGAAATACGATAATTACGTTATTTTTGCAAAATCTCAAATATTTATTGTAAAAAAATCGCTAATCATTTAAAAATCACTCGATAACGAAGATAATGAGCGGTAGCTGGAATGCCAATAAGTAAAAAAAAAAAAAGTTGTAAAAAATTTCGTAAAATCGAAGTTTAAAGATTTAAAAAAAAAAAATTAATTTTTCTTAAGCTCGCTGTGCTCTTTAGTAACTTTTGGGGATCCGTAATAAAGAAAGCAATTGTTTGTGAAGCACGCGTTTTTCTATTCCTCGATCAGGAACATGCCAAAGTCGTAAAATATTTAAATCGCCAGTGAGATTTTATTTATTCGAGCAGATGACTCAAATGGCTGGTAAATCGGGATCGGCTCATTTGTCAAGGAATCAGTTGTAGCCATACAACACAACAAGGACCTCGTTCCATGCCGCTGCTTTATTGACTCGAGATTTATCGACAATCTCGCATCAATGGCTTATTAACCTCGGAGGGCTATTCCAGCCAGACGCTGCGTATATAGAAGCGAAACGACGGGGAACAACGACGAAGCGAGTTTCTCAATGGAAATATAGCCGCGGATAAAAATTGAATAGGATTTGGTAAGAAGCTTGTCGGAGGTAATAGTTTTTCGTCATAAATTCTGATGGACCATCTCGGAGCAGTGCACCCCTGAGATGAATTTACGTTTGCGAGTGAAAAAGTGTTATTCGAAAAGTTCCACTCTCTACGGCCTGCTCCGAGCTTTATTTTTGGGAAAGTGGTTTTTATTGCCCGCGATCTTGATGTGTGGGAAGGATCGTTAGCCAGTTAGACGCCCTTCATTTTTCTGCTGCGTGAATTTATTCGCATGGAGCGTAATTTTTAAAAATTCATACCTTCGGTAAAATTTGGGGAAAATAATTCAACTTGGGCTCATTCTTTTCGTTTTTTGATGCAGAATCGCGTGAGCCAGAGCAATTTTGCTTAAAGTAAAAAAAAAAACGCGATACCTTCACATTTCTGTTTGATTCTCATTTCATTTTCTTACGACGCAATTCCTACCGCGGACATGAAATTCTAATTGCAAAAAAACATCGACGTTCCCACCTCAAATTTTAACCCTAGAACGGAAATCTTTTTTTTTTTACCTATTCCAGTAATCTGGGGTCTAAATGACCCCAATTTTGAAAAATTCATATCTCCGGTAAAAATTTAACGAAAATAATTCAACTTGGGCTCATTCTTTTCGTTTTTTGATGCAGAATCACGTGAGCCAGAGCAATTTTGCTTAAAGTAAAAAAAAAAACGCGATACCTTCACATTTCTGTTTGATTCTCATTTCATTTTCTTACGACGCAATTCCTACCGCGGACATGAAATTCTAATTGCAAAAAAACATCGACGTTCCCACCTCAAATTTTAACCCTAGAACGGAAATCTTTTTTTTTTTACCTATTCCAGTAATCTGGGGTCTAAATGACCCCAATTTTGAAAAATTCATATCTCCGGTAAAAATTTAACGAAAATAATTCAACTTGGGCTCATTCTTTTCGTTTTTTGATGCAGAATCACGTGAGCCAGAGCAATTTTGCTTAAAGTAAAAAAAAAAACGCGATACCTTCACATTTCTGTTTGATTCTCATTTCATTTTCTTACGACGCAATTCCTACCGCGGACATGAAATTCTAATTGCAAAAAAACATCGACGTTCCCACCTCAAATTTTAACCCTAGAACGGAAATCTTTTTTTTTTTACCTATTCCAGTAATCTGGGGTCTAAATGACCCCAATTTTGAAAAATTCATATCTCCGGTAAAAATTTAACGAAAATAATTCAACTTGGGCTCATTCTTTTCGTTTTTTGATGCAGAATCACGTGAGCCAGAGCAATTTTGCTTAAAGTAAAAAAAAAACGCGATACCCTCACATTTCTGATTGATTTTCATTCCATTTTCTTACGACGCAATTCCTACCGCGGACATGAAATTCTAATTGCAAAAAAACATCGACGTTGGCACCTCAAACTTTAACCCTAGAACGGAAATCTTTTTTTTTACCTATTCCAGTAACCTGGGGTCTAAAAGACCCGAATTTTGAAAAATTCATATCTCCGGTAAAATTTAACGAAAAGGCTTCTCCTTGGGCTCATTCTTTTCGTTTTTTAATGCAGAATCACGTGAGCCTGGGGGAATTTTGCTTAAAGTCAAAAAATCAGTCAAAAGTTCGGTAAAACGAGAAAAAAAACGGGAAAACGAAGGGCGCGGGATTTAGAGTCGTCTGGGGTAGTTTTTGACCCCAGATTCTGGGGTAAAAAAGAAAAGAGAATGGGAGCATTGGCGAGCTCATGAAATACGAGAGTCTGAGGATGTGGCAAGAAGGAGAAAGAAAGATGGGCCATGGGCATATATTTCAAGGGTAAAAAAGCGATGGAGCCTGGATTGCCAGCAGTGCTCGAAACCCCTTGGAAATTCCTCGCTACTATTTCTATAACCTATAACCTTATGTCTGTGCTTTATTTCTCTCCTTTCGTTAGCCGCACGTAGGCTGCTATACATGCCAACGATATTTTCTCATTTTACGATTTCTCTCGCGTGGTCCGCGTGCTGCGGTCCATAGACGAACCAATACGTTTTGCTTTTTTNTTTGTTCCGAGGCTTTTAGAAATTTATTTTGAAACTTTAACGCCTGCAATAAAGTCTCAGATGGTTTTTCAACGGAGGGAAATATGCTGAGAAACATAGAAATGGATCTGGACCATGGGGAGCTTATCAAATATATTATGATCCATAAAAAATTTTAATCTCACAATTCTCATGGAATTCGGGAAAGTAAGGAAAGCATCCACTGGGATTGGAATTTTGTTAAAAATCGTCGATATTTTGTTGAACACGGTGAACTAAATATTTTTTGATAAATTTCAAAATTTTCGTTGTTTTGGCAGTATTTTTGGTTTCTAATAAAATTGTCAGCAAAATTTACGAGTGGAACGACAAAAATTAGCTTCCGAAGAGAATTTCTAGAATATTTCTTGCTGCGATGACACAATTTTTGGGATTATTGAGAAAAAAAACGTTTAGTCGAACGATATCGAACTAAATATCGATCTTTTCCGAAGAAAATTTCGTTAAAAATCGTCGATATTTTGTTGAACTCGGTGAACTAAATATTTTTTTGATAATTTCAAAATTTCCGTTATTTTGGCAGTATATTTGGCTTCTAACGGAATCGTCAGCAAAATTTACGATTGGAACGACAAAAATTAGCTTCCAAAGAGACTTTCTAGAATATTTCTTGCTGCAATGACACAATTTTTGGAATTATTTTTAAAAAAACGTTTATTCGAACGTATCGAACTAAATATCGATCTTTTCCGAAGAAAATTTCGTTAAAAATCGTCGATATTTTGTTGAACGCGATAAACTAAACATTTTTTTATAAATTTCAAAATTTTCGTTATTTTGGCAGTATTTTTGGTTTCTAACGGAATCGTCAGCAAAATTTACGGTTGGAACGACAAAAATTAGCTTCCGAAGAGACTTTCTAGAATATTTTTTGCTGCGATGACACAATTTTTGGGATTATTGAAAAAAAAACATTTAGTTGAACGTATCGAACAAAATATCGATCTTTTCCAACAAAATTTTGTTTTCAGTGTACCTGGCCAATATATTCTGATCTGATGCGTGTATATAGGAATGTTGGGAGCGGGGATGTGGTTTGTAGAGTTTAGCTGTGAATTATTGATGAAAGGATGAAAGCAAAGCTCCGAGTGGTTTCAAATTGCCTCTCGTAGCTAAGTCTACATCAANAAATTTTCGTTATTTTGGCAGGATTTTTGGTTTCTAATGGAATTGTCAGCAAAATTTACGATTGGAACGACAAAAATATGCTTCCGGAGAGACTTTCTAGAATATTTTTTGCTGCGATGACACAATTTTTGGGATTATTCAAAAAAACGTTTAGTCGAACGATATCGAACAAAATATCGATCGTCTCCAACGAAATTTCGTTAAAAATCGTCGATAATTTGTTGAACTCGGTGAACTAAATATTTTTTGATAAATTTCAAAATTTTCGTTATTTTGGCAGTATATTTGGTTCCCAACGGAATCGTCAGCGAAATTTCCGAGTGGAACGACAAAAATTTGCTGTCGAAGAGACTTTCTAGAATGTTTTTTGCTGCGATGACACAATTTTTGGGATTATTGAAAAAAAAACGTTTAGTTGAACGTTTCGAACAAAATATCGATCTTTTGCAAGAAAATTCTTTTTTCAGTGTACCTGGCCAATATATTCTGATCTGATGCGTGTATATATGAATGTTGGGAGCGGGGATGTGGTTTGTAGAGTTTAGCTGTGAATTATTGATGAAAGGATGAAAGCAAAGCTCCGAGTGGTTTCAAATTGCCTCTCGTAGCTAAGTCTACATCAATTCCGATTTCGGATGGAATTAACCGACTAAATATTCTTGGGAGAGAGAGAGAGAGAGAGAGGAGGCGGAGAACGACTGGTGGAAAGCCTAAACAAAACTCCCAGCAGGATAAATCCCACTCAAGATTTTCCTTCGTCGTGATCCTTCCTCGTTTGTGTTCCTTCAAAGCGAATTAATAAACAATAAAGACAAATACTCGACGCCTGTTCCCGGAGCAGTCCTAATTGCGAGCTACGTTTGTTATACCGCGCTTTCCAATTAGTTTCTCATTTCAGGATCGCGCGCGAGTGCGGTATTTCGAGTCGAATTGGCTCGGAGATATTCAGTCATCGGAGAGAGCTCTGCGCGAGTTACCGCGAGCTCAAGCCCCATTTTCCTGTTGATTGCCACGAGCCGGAAGTTGGAAAATATTCGATCGATTCGCGAGACACTTGCCGAGGAATCTGCGAGGAAATAAAATCACTGCGAATTCCGAAAAACTCGCACGACAATTTTTAATTATATTCCGTGGGAAAAATGTTTGAAAAAATTCCTTAAGCGGAACTGTGGGAGAGAAAAAACTTGCTCTGGCATTTTTTTTCGCTCTGAATGTTCGAGCAATGTTTGCAGCACAAGTTCGCACTCCCATTAACGTTTGAGATGGAGATTAATAACTCGTTAGGGAAGGGTCTGATGCGAAGGATGGGAATGAAACATTTCGAGTTGAAATTGGAACTGAACCCTTAAGGTCGAAATAATTTATCGTCCATTTTCTAGTGTCAAGTTTTCTGCTAATCGACAGAAACTGGCCAATCCTGAATTTATTTTTTTTGGATGAGGATCTTACGAATTTCATGATCTCGATTTACGAGACTGTGGAAATCGAAACGATGGAACGTCTTTTTTCGATCTTTGTCTCGTAATTTGTAAAAAATCGTCTCCTGTAATCCTTTGAACTTATTCTCGTGCATGCAAATGACTCGAACTCAATTTTTTCGAAACTTTGAAATTCGAGATGAATTTTTCGAAATTTTTGACCCGAGAACGGTAACCTGGGGTCAAAATGACCCCAGGCGTCCGTTTTTTATCATTTTACCGAATTTTTTAAAGATTTTTCGACTCTTTTCGTTTAATTTTTCAGGATATATGAATTTTTCAAAATTGGGGTCATTTAGACCCCGGGTCACAGGAATAGGTAACAAAAAAATAAAGTTACCGTTCTAGGGTCAAAATAGAAACTGTGGACGAAAAATTTTGGGGAAATTTTGCGAAATTCTTTCGATCGTGAATTTGGTGAAAAAAATAAGTACAATCTTTTGGATTTTCACGTCATAGAAACGTCGGGGGTGAGAATTTTCAATAGGAGTCTTAAAATTTTTTGTCTCGTCCTCACATCGCCCCATGGCAAAAAAAAAATTGATTTTTTTTTTTTCGTTGTGAATAAAATGACATTCTAGATCGTGGAATCTGCCCAAGAAGATTGCGCGAGGCATTGTAGTGAGCCCAGCGGATTTTTCATTTACCGTTTGGCGTATCTGTTGCCGCCCTCGCGTCTTTTCTATCCGAAGAAAATGTATCGTTTTCGTAGCTCGGGAAGCCTCGAGCTTGACGTTTAATCGGCGGAGAGTGGCGCACGCAAGCGACTACTCTACTCCCACATATCGTTCTGTGTCGTTTTGTAGCTCGGTCCCTCCTCGGTTTGCTCCCCCAAGCAAAAGCTTTGTATCGCGCCTTTGTCTCCAGCTCCTTTCGCTCTTTTTTTTTTCTCGGTCTCTGTTTCTGAGGCTTCGATCCTCACCTGCGACTGTCTCTTTCCGACCCACGTATCTTACGGCCCAGCTGGTCGAGGTTAAATTCTCGCGCGCCTGTTCGTTTACTTTGAAACTATTTATTCACGCGGCCGCAGCACTCGAGGATCGTACGTCTTGTCGGTAGGGATGGGCTTGAGTAACTCTCGAAATCCTCGAACCTCATTCTTGTAGCATTCACTTACACCAGAAACCTCTTTATCCTTCACCACTCGGGGTTATCCACAGTATATATGCCACGAATGTGCTACATGCTCGGAATACATAGTATTCGAAGCATATACTTTATATATAGGTAAGAAATACGACAGACTTTTCTGAATGGTGTCGTTGTCCTTTCGTAGCATCCCCAGGAGTCCTCCGACAGTTTTTCCCAGAACGATTTTCTGATATGCTCAATACACTTAAGCCCTCTCGGCTCCCCTGCTTATTCTATGGGTTACTATTTTTTTGTGTCAAGCACACGATGTACGTCGAGGTGAAAGAGTTTCTCGAAAAAAACAAAACAAAAAAAAAATACGTGCTTTGAAAGGATCAGGAAAAATTGACGTGGATCCCACGAGGTCATTGACACTGGAGAAAAAAAAACGAACATGTATAGAGGAAAAACGGTAACCTGGGGTCAGAAAGACCCCGTAGGCCCTTTCTCCCATTTTTTTATCGATTCGCCACATTTTTTACTCATTTTTTCACTCTGGAACGAAAAAAACGATAAGAAAATACTGAAGATATGAATTTTTCAAAATTGGGGTCATTCAGACCCCCGGGGCATCGCGGAAAAACGAAAAAAATTGAGTTTCCCTCAGAAGGGACGAAAAAAAATTGTTCCTTCGGTTCGCAAAAATCATTTGCTGGGAAAAGTGAATTGGAAATGATCCTCAAAGTGAATTCCTAGGAAAATTCTTAAATGTCAGATTTTTCGATCCAAGACTCTCTTCGTGCATTTCCCTTTTTTATTCCTCGTGTAAATTTAATGCAAACGCGAATAAGGTGCAGTGATTGGGGAAGCCATTGCACCGAAGTGCCACTGCATATATATGTTCGCATGTACCCATCGTTTAATTACGTTAATATCGGAATATTCTGGATGAGCGACGTAATAGAATTCTCCTCGTAAAGTGAAAGTCATTCAATTATCAAATATTACGATAGACAGCTGATTTCTACGAGTAGAATGGAAAATTGAGTTTCATCAATCTATTGTGTTTGTGACAAGCCCCCGAACTCACTCATGCAGTTTCCTCTCATTTTTCAATATTTTTCTGTACATCGAACTGAACGATGAGTCTTCCTCCATGTTCGCCTTCGAGTATCGAAGGTTTCCGAGGTTTTACTTGCTTCAGCGATCCTCGTGATTCGAATCTACACTCATTACGCTTTGCCAGCGACTCAGAAATTTTCTCAACCCATAAATTGAATTTTTCTTTTCAATTTTTCTTACAGACAAAATAGTTTGCGAGCCTAAGTTCACTGAGAAAAGTTGTTACGAATTGACCAAAGAACAACATACTCCAAATCCAAGATTTTCCGAGGCAATCTGTATTTTTTATTTAATAAACAAAATTTCGAAAAAATTTTACGACCGATTTTTTTGAAAAATTAAATAAAGCTTCTTCGACGTTACATAAAAGTATATGCAAAGTTTTAAGAGGCTTCAGCATTTAGTAATCGAAATATTTAATGTTGAAAATTGCAATTTTTATTTATTTTTCTTAAATTAAATTTTTTAAAATAAATATTTCGACTTCTGAACGGTGAAAGCTCTTGAAATTGCGCGAGCTATTAAATATCGAATCCTATCGATGTATTTTTTGCGTTGTGTCTTTAATGGATTTTCGGAAAAATAAAAAAAATCTTTTTTCGTATTTTGTTGTTCCAGTTTTTCACAATGATCTGAATCGTTCAACGCATCGTCGAATTCGTGGATGAGCTATGATGCTGCAGATGGACCATTTGCGAACAAGATGCTGCAGAGAGAATCTTCACACGAAGTTTCCGGTACGAGGAGCGTTTGGAAAAATGGTGACACCGTTCCGCCATAAGATCGAGGATGAAAGGGTTTGAATCGAACTGGGTAAGTAAATCATTCAGTCTTAAGGGCGTCGGTTCGTTAATTTCGTGTCGCAAAATCTTGGCCAATAAATTGACGTTTTTTTTCATTTTTTTTTTCATTTTTTTACAAATCGTAAAGTTTGACAAAGAATCTTGAAGGAAATCTCTTACGTTCCCGCGTCGATATAAAACGTTGGTAATCTTTCTCAAGCCGAGTTCCCGGCTTTACTAAATTTCCGGCCTATCTTTCACTTACATTTCCCACCGGTTGTTCGATTAATCGCAGGAAATTCAAAGGGATGAGAAAATAATTGAAGAAACTAAAGTTCTCTTCCAGCGTGCCGCGTTCCAATCGGAGCAGAAACTTTTATAAACTTTACGGGCATTCTGGTCTTTTCTCCGTGAACGTGAGTTAAAGCTGCCGATTGCTTCGAATTCCATTTTAAAATGAAGAAGACTTCGTGGAGATGCGAACGAAAAATTGAATAAAATTCTTGGTTAACTGCTCGATCCAGGAGGGAATGAAAAAATTGTTAATTATTGCTGTTTTTGTTGTTTCGCAACCCTTAACGGTCACATGGGGTTAATTTTACCCCAGACGCTTTCTACCGACGATACGTAATGGAAATTTTGAGAAAATGGGACTCGTGACACCCTCTATGGGTAGTTTGAACCTTCTGGTAGGGAGCCTCTTCGTTATTATTTGAAAGGACTCGTTAGTTCAATTTTGCAAGCCATAGGAAGCTGTGGGTGTAAAACCTGGGGATATACTTTTTGGAGCTCGCTAATTTAACCAGTCCCACGTGAAAGCATGCTATTCCAGACTTATGAAACGATTTCTTTTTCTTTTAATTGAAAATTACAATTTCTGCATAATTTTTTGTAAAAAAAAAAGTCATTTTTGCAGAAATTTTTTTTTCGACTTTTTTTTTGTATTTAAAATTGCACGAATTGAATGCAATCATCCAGGTCGTTACTCAAGGGTTGAAAGTACATTGTAGGATTTTTATTTTATTTTTTTTAACGATTTTTCAATTATTTATCGCCTTCCAAAGTGAACGAGGGTTGATAACAGCCCCAATGACTATTACGTCACAATCTGGAGGTGTGACTATTGAGGGTCGATCGTGAATGCAAATGACGAGAGCCATTTGAATCTCAAGTCCTCGATGACCATGTATAGTGACGAAAACATTGGTCGAGGACGTTTCGTTAACGGGCCCATGAAAATGTCAGTCAAGTTGGCGTCATTACGTTGAAAGATTCGGAAGGGAAGGAGAGGCAATGGAAGAAAATGTCCAATCACAGAGACGAGAGCAAAAAATGAAAGAAAAGAAGCGGCGAAGGTGATGCAAGGAAAAAAGTTGTGGAAATTAGGAAGTTTCTTGCCAGCAGATGCTTCGTACATCCGGTGCTTCGGGGCTGTTACCCCCGCGATTGCGACTTTTCTTACATCCGCTCGAACCTCCATTCGCTTCCGGTTCTTCCACCGAGATATTCGACGTGCTTTGGGGCTTTCAGTGAGTAGGAAACATTGGCCGTTGTCAGATTAGCCCTTCGGGTTCTCTGACGAGTGCCTTCTTCTTTTTCCCAGTCTCCCTTTTTCTTGTTTCCAAGGAACTTGCCATCCCTCTGGCTCAATTCACTCGCACGTAGCGAAGCTGATAACGTCCTTCGACGAAAACGAGAGTGCTGATTGTAACATGATTCAAAGTGACCGGAAAAAATCGTAATTAGGCGTTTTCGGATCGAGGCTCGATTCTGTATAACCCGAGAACCGTAACCTTATTTTTTTTGGTACCTATTTCGGTAACCTGGGGTCTAAATGACCCCAATTTAGAAAAATTCATATCTCCGGTAAAATTTGACGAAAAGAGTTCAGCCTGGGCTCATTCTTTTTGTTTTTTAATGCAGAATCACGTGAGCCTGGAGAAATTTTGCTTCGAGTGAAAAAAACAGTCGAAAATTCGGTAAAACGATAAAAACGAGAGAACGAAGTAAGAAAAGGCGCAGGATTTAATGTAGTACTCTCAGTTTTAGAATTATTGTTCAGAATTTAATTTAATTTCGTACAGTCGTAGATTATGATTGGAAAAGGATCCAGTCAAAATTTCAAGAGGCTACAGAGAACCAGAAAAAAGATATTCACATTAGTAACTTTATATACATTCAACACTGAGTCTTATGAGGAATCTCAGTTTTCATTGTATTTTACAATAAATTCTCATCAATTCTTAGGAGAAATCACAGTTTTCATTGCAAAATACAATGAAGTGTATGGAATCGATGTTAAATTCATGAAATTCCCAAGGCGAATATCTTTTTCCCAGTTCTCTGTAGGCTCTGGGGGAATTTCGCTTGAAATCGAAAAATTAGTCGAAAATGCGCTAAAACGATGAAAAAAACGCGAAAACTACGGAACCGATGAAATGTTAATAATTATCGCGACTTTTCACGCTGCAATAATAAAATTGAAATATTTTGTTGGATCGAAAATTATTTTTGCCACACAAAGTCTTAACTTTGTGATTTTCAATGTTTTTGGGAACCGGAAGTAATGGGCGGTGAGAGATTATGGTGGATATGGGGAATGGCCGGAAGAGGAACGATGCCGAACACGAGTCTTCTCGTGGACTCGGATGGGGATGGCGCCGTAGGCGTCGGCGACGGAGCCTGGAACATGACCGAACAAGAATCATTCAATGGAACTTCCGGGAACAGCAGTAGCGGCAACTTCAGCACGTGGCCATCGGACGACAATTTTTTCGCAGCGAATCACGATCTCATCGTGGCCATCATTACAGCGAGTATTCTCAGTCTCGTGATACTCTTCACGATCGTCGGTGAGTTTTGAAATAACAAAAAATTCAAAATTTGCATGGAAAATCGCGCAATTTTTTGAATCACCAAAGTTTTTCGTGCACGAGAGCAACAATCTTTTCGACAAATGCCAAAAATCCAATTCATTTTTTTAAATTTCGTTTTCCCTACGAAAAAAAAAAAAAACTGCAAACAAAATTTTGTTAAAAAAGATCGATACGTTCGACTAAGAAATATTTTATAAATTCTCTTCGGAAGCAAATTTTTGACGTTCCACTCGTAAGTTTCGCTGACAATTCCGTTAAAAATCAAAATTACTGCCAAAATAACGAAAATTTTGAAATTATCAAAAAAATGTTTAGTTTAACGAATTCAACAAAATATCGACCTTTTCTAACAAAATTTTGTTGAAAAACGATTGATATTTTGTTCGATACGTTCGACCAAACGTTTTTTTTGAATAATTCCAAAAATTGTCCCATTGCAGCAAGAAATATTTTATAAATTCTCTTCGGAAGCAAATTTTCGTCGTTCCACTCGTAAATTTTCCTGACAATTCCGTTAGAAACCAAATCAACTGCCAAAATAACGAAAATTTTGAAATTATTGAAAAATATTTAGTTTATCGTGTTCAACAAAATATCGACGATTTTTAACGAAATTTCGTTGGAAAACGATCGATATTTCGTTCGATTCGTTTGACTAAACGTTTTTTCGAATAATCCCAAAAATTGTCCCATTGCAGCAAGAAATATTTTAGAAATTCTCTTTGGAAGCAAATTTTCGTCGTTCCACTCGTAAATTTTCCTGACAATTCCGTTAGAAACCAAATCAACTGCCAAAATAACGAAAATTTTGAAAATTATCAAAAAATATTTAGTTTCCCGTATTCAACAAAATATCGACGATTTTTAACAAAATTTAATTTCCAGTGTATTTTCTGTTCTTTTTTCTGGTTAAAAACAGAAAAAAAATAGACAAACATCGGGGGAAGAAAGATTGTGACAAAAAATGAAGAGCCCAGAGAATTCCCTTATCGCTGGGCTGTCGTCCGTTTCTTCCATTTCAATTTATCTTTCGGCAACTCACCCCATGCGGACATCTGCTTTAGACACGTAGCCAAAGTCTCGCAGCAGTCAAGCTATTCCCACCACGACGATTGTCTTTTCGACAAACGGTTTTCATCCGGTGAGCGCGTTACTTTCGAGAGCCCTTTACGCACAATGTCTTTTGCTTATGGCTCACTTATTTCTCTGACACATGTGAACACATATAGCGACGTGCGCCGAACGCGTAAACGATATTGGAAATTGGCAAAGATTGGCGTTTCTAACGTCGTGTCCCTTTGCAACTTACACGACGTCGCATATTTGCGTAAATTGTGTCTAGATACCCAGCCAGCATATCGCGGGAGACGTTCACGGATGAGCTGGGACGAGTAGACGCGAGCCTGAATCTATTGACTGAAGTGCGACGCCCAGACTTTCGCAGAAACGCGATATTAAGGACGTTGTCAAGTCTAAATTTGTGTTTTCACTTTTTCTTACATACAAAATGGTTCGCGAGCCCAAGTTTATAAAAAAAAAATCATAAATAAATAAATTAATTTAAAAAAATTCATAAAAAATGAAGAAAAATAAATTTTACGATCGAATTTTTTGAAAAACTGAATAAAGCAAAGTTTTGAGAGGCTTCACCATTTGGAAATCGAAATATTCAATTTTGGGAACTTTTTCACACACGCTCTCACGAGATACTACTGAAAATAGTGATTTTTATAAATAAATAAAATCTCAAATGAATAAAGAAAAATAAATAAATAAAATTAAAAAAAATAAATAAATAAAATTACAAAAAAATAAAAATAAATAAAATCTTTTTTATAAACGAATGAAATTTTTTGAAAAATCGATAAATAGGAATTTTCTTTGTGTTTTGTGCAAATTTGAAATATAATTCTATCGACAGAAAATTGTTTTTCGCGAAACGCACGACACTCTGTGCGACGATCGAATGCATTGCGGTGATGGAATTATTGGACCCTCTTGACTCGTGAAAATTTTGTGTTCTCGAGATCGAAGGATCGTTGGAACGTCGTGAAAGCATGGGCAAAATGTCGGAGGCTGTTGGAATGTTTTCGATATACGATTTATTTGTCCCAAACTCGACAAACGCCTGGAATTCGACTCTCTTGAGAAATAAGAATTGCGCAAAGTTTGACTTTGACATTGCGAGCAACTTTGTGTACAGCTGTCCACGAACGCTCGCGCAGGAGGAAGGACGATAGTGAAAAAGAAAAAAGTATGATCGATATCGCTTGAGAAAAAAAAAAAAGTCCCCAAACAGTCGTCATCAAGGTATGGCCGTCCCTCCAACAACTTGTATCACTTATTTGCAACGTTGAGTGCACGCGGGATGTACAAACGTTTCCCTCCTCCCACGCTCCTCTTTGCCAAGCCCCAGCATCGCGAGATGCTCGTCGCTTTTTACGTCGCGCGCGGGGAAAGTTTACCAAAAGGAAAAAGTTTAACGCGCTGCTTTCTCGTTGTTCGCAACTTTCGTGCATTCGCCTTCGCGGTACATGCGAACTAGTCTCAACAAAGAAAATAAATTTCTTGTTGTTCTTCGCTCGCGCAGCTACGCCGTGTTTCGCGAACGAAGGGAATGGGGCAGGGATGCAAAAATATGTGAAATGGATCGCGTTCTCATGTAAATTTTCATTGCGTTGTTTGCCACTCGCGCTACCAACAACTTTTCATCATTTTTCCAACCAAACACTCTTCGATTCATCGAAGAGTGAGTTTTCAATTTTTCGATCTCGTGGGAATGAAATTTCGTTAAAAATCTTCGATATATTGTTGAATACGATAAACTAAATATTTTTTGATAATTTTCAAAATTTTCGTTATTTTTGCAGTATTTTTGGTTTTTAACGAAATTGTCAGCGAAATTTACCAGTGGAACGACAAAAATTTGCCTCCGAAGAGACTTTCTACAATATTTATTACTGCCATGACACAATTTTTGGAATTATTCAAAAAAACGATTAGTCTAACGTTTCGAACGAAATATCGATCTTTTCCAACAAAATTCTGTTAAAAATCGTCGATATTTTGGTGAATACGATAAACTAAATATTTTTTGATAATTTTCAAAATTTTCGTTATTTTTGCAGTATTTTTGGTTTTTAACGAAATTATCAGCGAAATTTACCAGTGGAACGACAAAAATTTGCCTCCGAAGAGACTTTCTACAATATTTATTACTGCCATGACACAATTTTTGGAATTATTCAAAAAAACGATTAGTCTAACGTTTCGAACGAAATATCGATCTTTTCCAACAAAATTCTGTTAAAAATCGTCGATATTTTGGTGAATACGATAAACTAAATATTTTTTGATAATTTTCAAAATTTTCGTTATTTTTGCAGTATTTTTGGTTTTTAACGAAATTATCAGCGAAATTTACCAGTGGAACGACAAAAATTTGCTTCCGAAGAGACTTTCTAAAATATTTCTTGCTGCAATGACACAATTTTTGGGATTATTCCAAAAAAACGTTTAGTCGAACGTATCGAACAAAAAATCCATCTTTTCCAACGAAATTTTGTTTCCAGTGCAACGCAGAAATAAAGAATCGTGCAGGAATTTTTCTGGAGTTTTCCCCATGGCGCATGTTTCGTCCCAGAATTTCCGTAACTCACAAGACTCATCGCTCATATCGAAACATTCCACCGTAGAAATAATCAACGAAGAAAAACGTTTCTTCGTTCCATCGCGGGCGGGAAGTTTCTTTCTGCATTCAGGACATAAACTCCCGCAGGCAAATTGACCGATGAGCTTCTCAAATGTCAGTTTCGATCGAAAAACCTTGAAACGTTGTTTCGGCCTCAATTCTGTCGAAGCAGAACCGAAATTCTTCGGCATTCCTCCCAATAATTAATCTCAAGCAGGTCGATCGATTACTCAATAATAAAAAATAAAAAAACGATATCGAAGTAGCTGCGAAAAATTGAGAAAAATAAAATCGAAGGTCGTTTCAATTTTTTGCGATGAAAATTTGAAAAATCGAGTCAGACGCTCTCGAACAACAATAGAAAATCTTCTCGTAATACGAAGAACATGGAGATGGAGAATAAAAATGATGAGGGGAGCAAAAAGCAGGGGCAAGAAAATTCACTCGAGCAGACACAATATTTGCATTTTCAACGTCGCGTAGCACTTTCGTGCGGAACGACTGAGATGATATTTTTTAATATGGAAATCCGGGCCCATAAATAATGCATCAGCGATTGTTTGAAATATAATATCGTCGCGGNGCCCAGACTTTCGCAGAAACGCGATATTAAGGACGTTGTCAAGTCTAAATTTGTGTTTTCACTTTTTCTTACATAAAAAATGGTTCGCGAGCCCAAGTTTATGAAAAAAAATCATAAATAAATAAATTAATTTAAAAAAATTCATAAAAAATGAAGAAAAACAAATTTTACGATCGAATTCTTTGAAAAACTGAATAAAGCAAAGTTTTGAGAGGCTTCGCCATTTAGAAATCGAAATATTCAATTTTGGGAACTTTTAACACACGCTCTTACGAGAAACTACTGAAAATAGTGATTTTTATAAATAAATAAAATCTCAAATGAATAAAGAAAAATGAGTGAATAAAATTTGAGGAAATAAATAAAAAAAATTAAAAAAAATAAATAAATAAAATTTAAAATAAATAAATAAATAAAATTACAAAAAAATAAAAATGAATAAAATCTTTTTTATAAACGAATGAAATTTTTTGAAAAATCGATAAATAGGAATTTTCTTTGTGTTTTGTGCAAATTTGAAATAATTCTATCGACAGAAAATTGTTTTTCGCGGAACGCACGACACTCTGTGCGACGATCGAATGCATTGCGGTGATAGAATTATTTGACCCTCTTGACTCGTGAAAATTTTGTGTTCTCGAGATCGAAGGATCGTTGGAACGTCGTGAAAGCATGAGAAAAATGTCGGAGGCTGTTGGAATGTTTTCGATATACGATTTATTTGTCCCAAACTCGAGAAACGCCTGGAATTCGACTCTCTTGAGAAATAAGAATTGCGCAAAGTTTGACTTTGACATCGCGAGCAACTTTGTGTACAGCTGTCCACGAACGCTCGCCCAGGAGGAAGGACGACAGTAAAAAAGAAAAAAGTATGATCGATATCGCTTGAGAAAAAAAAAAAAAAGTCCCCAAACAGTCGTCATCAAGGTATGGCCGTCCCTCCAACAACTTGTATCACTTATTTGCAACGTTGAGTGCACGCGGGATGTACAAACGTTTTCCTCCTCCCACGCTCCTCTTTGCCAAGCCCCAGCGCATCGCGAGATGCTCGTCGCTTTTTACGTCGCGCGCGGGGAAAGTTTACCAAAAGGAAAAAGTTTAACGCGCTGCTTTCTCGTTGTTCGCAACTTTCGTGCATTCGCCTTCGCGGTACATGCGAACTAGTCTCAACAAAGAAAATAAATTTCTTGTTGTTCTTCGCTCGCGCAGCTACGCCGTGTTTCGCGAACGAAGGGAATGGGGCAGGGATGCAAAAATATGTGAAATGGATCGCGTTCTCATGTAAATTTTCATTGCGTTGTTTGCCACTCGCGCTACCAACAACTTTTCATCATTTTTCCAACCAAACACTCTTCGATTCATCGAAGAGTGAGTTTTCAATTTTTCGATCTCGTGGGAATGAAATTTCGTTGAAAATCGTCGATATTTTGTTGAATACCGTAAACTAAATATTTTTTGATAATTTTCAAAATTTTCGTTATTTTTGCAGTATTTTTGGTTTTTAACGAAATTATCAGCGAAATTTACCAGTGGAACGATAAATATTTGCTTCCGAAGAGACTTTCTACAATATTTATTACTGCCATGACACAATTTTTGGAATTATTAAAAAAAAACGATTAGTCTAACGTTTCGAACGAAATATCGATCTTTTCCAACAAAATTTTGTTAAAAATCGTCGATATTTTGTTGAATACGATAACCTAAATATTTTTTGATAATTTTCAAAATTTTCGTTATTTTTGCAGTATTTTTGGTTTTTAACGAAATTGTCAGCGAAATTTACCAGTGGAACGACTAAAATTTGCTTCCGAAGAGACTTTCTAAAATATTTCTTGCTGCATGGACACAATTTTTGGGATTATTCCAAAAAAACGTTTAGACGAACGTATCGAACAAAAAATCCATCTTTTCCAACGAAATTCTGTTTCCAGTGCAACGCAGAAATAAAGAATCGTGCAGGAATTTTTCTGAAGTTTTCCCCATGGCGCATGTTTCGTCCCAGAATTTTCGTAACTCACAAGACTCATCGCTCATATCGAAACATTCCACCGTAGAAATAATCAACGAAGAAAAACGTTTCTTCGTTCCATCGCGGGCGGGAAGTTTCTTTCTGCATTCAGGACATAAACTCCCGCAGGCAAATTGACCGATGAGCTTCTCAAATGTCAGTTTCGATCGAAAAACCTTGAAACGTTGTTTCGGCCTCAATTCTGTCGAAGCAGAACCGAAATTCTTCGGCATTCCTCCCAATAATTAATCTCAAGCAGGTCGATCGATTACTCAATAATAAAAAATAAAAAAACGATATCGAAGTAGCTGCGAAAAATTGAGAAAAATAAAATCGAAGGTCGTTTCAATTTTTTGCGATGAAAATTTGAAAAATCGAGTCAGACGCTCTCGAACAACAATAGAAAATCTTCTCGTAATACGAAGAACATGGAGATGGAGAATAAAAATGATGAGGGGAGCAAAAAGCAGGGGCAAGAAAATTCACTCGAGCAGACACAATATTTGCATTTTCAACGTCGCGTAGCACTTTCGTGCGGAACGACTGAGATGATATTTTTTAATATGGAAATCCGGGCCCATAAATAATGCATCAGCGATTGTTTGAAATATAATATCGTCGCGGTTCACGCGCGGTGTGCATCTCAATTACGCGGTAATGCAATTACCGTCCCCCCGCATTCTACACTCGATATACGACGAGATTCGCTCTCTAATGATTTCGTATCGAAATAAAAAGATAGATCAACAGCGGGCGATCCCCGACGCGAAAAATAAACAAATGGGGAATTCCATTCGGATGTCATATCGAAATCGAAGCACGTTCGTATCTGCATTCCCACGATCGAATTCCCCTACGCGAACAAATATTACAAGCCCCATAAAAAATCAGGACACCTATACGATTCCCAACGAAGCATTTGTTGATGAAAAACCAGCGAATAAATACGTTTCATCAACGTTTTTGGGTCCATGAATGATTACGCACGTTGTATGGCGATGGGCAAATCTAAATTTTTGTTTTCACTTTTTCTTACGTATAAAATGGTTTGCGAGCTCAAGTTCATTAGGAAAAGTTGTTACAAATTGACTAAAGAACAACGTACTGTAAATCTAAGATTTTCCGAGGTAATCTGTATTTTTTATTTAATAAACAAAATTTTGGTAAAATTTTACGACCGATTTTTTTGAAAAATTAAATAAAGTTTCTTCGATGTTACAGAAAAGTGTATGCAAAGTTTTCAGAAGCTTCACTATTTAGAAATCGAAATATTTAATGTTGAAAATTGCAACTTTTAACACACGTTTTTATGAGAAATGACTGAAAATTGTGATTTTTATTTTGTGAGCCTAAATTCATTGAAAAAAGTTGTTACGAATTGACTAAACAACAACATACTCCAAATCGATGATTGTCCAAGCTAATTTGTATTTGTTATTTAATAAACAAAATTTCGAAAAAATTCTACGACCGATTTTTTTGAAAAATTAAATAAAGATTCTTCGATGTTACAGAAAAATGTATGCAAAGTTTTAAGAGGCTTCACCATTTGGAAATCGAAATATTTAATGCTGAAAATTGCAACTTTTATAAATAAATAAAATCTCAAATGAATAAAGAGAAAAAATAAGAAAACTTGGCAGAAAAAACAATATTTATAAATGAAAAAAAAAAAAACAAATAAAATCTATTTTATAATTGAATGAAATTATGAACAAATAATTTTTAAATAAATGAAAAAATTAAAAAATTCTCGATTTCTACATGGCGGAATCTCTTAAAATTGCGCGAGCCATTAATTATCTATAGATAGAAAATTTTACATACAACAGTCCCCAAGACACCGGTAGGTGATTTTTGGTTATGAATTTTCTTGACAGTAATATTTTTCCAATGACTGTCTCGTGGGCTTTGATGACAAGTGGATGGAGAGAACTCGCTCGATCCACATGCTCAACCATGATGGTCGAGATGATCCAGCTCCGCTGGAATGTTCCACAGCGAATTTCGTGGCGAGCATAGTTGGGACCAGATGGTCCTGCGGAAGCTCCGAAGTATCTTGATGGAATTGGGATAGTTAAGGTTTTCTGTAACCTCGCAGCGAAGCAGGAAACGTCTTGCGTCCAACTTGTGTGTCGCATGTCGCTGCTCTTTGTTTTTCCTTTTCTATCGTTACCTTTCTCAGTTGCTACGTACTTGAAATTTTTGTGGCCAGCGCGAGAGTCTCATGGAGGAGAATAGTTTCGTCAAAATACTCGAAGGACTTGGGAGTTTTTGTTCTTCATCGTGAAAACTCTTGCGATCGTGGGCGAAGAAGTTTATGACGAAGATTTGAATGAAAAAAAATTGGAGATGGGCGAGAGTCGATGTTCATAACGACAGTGAATCTTTTTCTTCGCCTCACTCGCATTTTTTTTTCGCTCCATTCTTCCTGCTCAATTTTCAACCTTTTTCATCACTTCCCACGTGTTTTTTTTTTATTTCTTTTTTTTTTACCATTTCTCAACGTGCCACCTCGGAGTTGGTGTATTTTCTCAAGGTTTTCTCGCCCTCGGTTTCTTTCAATCGCACATTTACCGTTGATGTATTCTCGAGCTCCGCGATGCATCTCACATAATGCAGTGTCTCGTGGGGAGGCGTTTTTTCTGCTTCGTGTCGTTAGAGTCTTGTCATTTTTTTTTTTGCCGTATCGATCGCCATTGAATGGTATCGGAATTTCTGAGGCTTTCCAGCGTGGGCTTCGCAGTATTTATCGAAACTTGGCGCGAGCAATTTGGCAGAGCAGGCTCGAAATGTCTCTTAAATTCTAAAATCCTGCCAATCGATATTTCACGTTCGGCTTTTTCAAAGCCTCCGCTAAGCTCCTACGAAATTGATCGGAACATGATAATGAAGCGTCGAAATTATGCTTCATGCATGAACCACGTAGATTTCGCGAGATAATCTCGCTTGAGCATTGATTGATTTACTAAGACCTTATCAGTCCGATGCAGCTTCGTCCTGCCTGCCTCTCTCTATCGTATCTATTCCCGAAACATTCCCATACACCGCGGAATTACCAATCAACCGTAGAACGGTAATCTGGGGTTGGAAACGACCCCAGGCGACTTGAATTTTTTTTTTTGATTTTTTCGAAATTTCGAATGAACGTTCTTCGTCGAGACTGTGGGCAATTGAAAATTTATGCATTTCCTTACGATGAAAGACTGAGAACAAAAATTTGTTGAAAAAGATCGATATTTAGTTCGATACGTTCGACTAAACGTTTTTTTCGAATAATTCCAAAAATTGTGTCATTGCAGCAAGAAATATTTTAGAAAATCTCTTCGGAAGCAAATTTTTGTCGTTCCTCTCGTAAATTTCGTTGACAATTCCGTTAGAAACGAAATTTACTGCTAGAATAATGAAAATTTTGAGATTTTCCAAAAATATTCAGTTCACCGTGTCATCACCAAAATTTTGTTGGAAAAGATCGATATTTAGTTCGATACGTTCGACTAAACGTTTTTTTGAATAATTCCAAAAATTGTGTCAGTGCAGCAAGAAATATTTTAGAAAATCTCTTCTGAAGCAAATTTTTGTCGATCCTCTCGTAAATTTCGTTGACAATTCCGTAAGGAACCAAATTTACTGTCAAAATAACGATAATTTTGAAATTATCAAAAAATGTTTAGTTTACCGTGTCATCACCAAAATTTTGTTGGAAAAGATCCATATTTAGTTCGATACGTTCGACTAAACATTTTTTTGAATAATTCCAAAAATTGTGTCATTGCAGCAAGAAATATTTTAGAAAGTCTCTTCGGAAGCAAATTTTTGTCATTCCACTCGTAAATTTCGCTGGCAATTCCGTTAGAAACCAAATTTACTGCCAAAATAACGAAAATTTTGAAATTATCAAAAAATATTTAGTTTAACGTATTCAACAAAATATCGACGACTTTTAATAAAATTAAATTTCCACCGAAGGTTCGCAGGCGTGAGATTTTTATTGAAAGCGTTACAGACAAGGATAACTGCGCGTATCGTATAAAAAGTTTCTCTCGAACAGTTGATAGGAAGTTTACCAAGAAAATTGGAGGCATTGTGTGTCGAGTGCAGGGTTCTCTGTTCGCTGAAAAGAAAAGCAGAGAAGATGCTGCGATCCGAGCCGGAGGTTAACTCGCCCTTATGGCCTCAAACGCCTCTGCGTGCAGTATCTCTTGTTATTTGTTGTACGCTCGTGTGCTGCACAAAACATCGGGAATCTCGCGAACGAAGAGAACCCCGGACTGCCGGGACGCTGTGTCTTGAATCTTTGCCAATGCTTCATCCAGCTGGAAGCGACTGCAATGACCCTGGAGCGTAGTACGTGCGGGTAAACTTGCGGTTTGGAGATCGCGTTAGTCCGGAGCATTGAACGTGAACCCTTTCCATCCGCAACGAGCGAGACTATCGCAAGACTTTTGGCCAAAACTTTGACTCGTCCCTTATTCGCCCTCGCCCTCGATCCTGCTGCTTCCGCACCCAAAACCAACTTCGCGGACTGTATCGTTCATTAGGAAAGCTTGACACGTCGCCGCGCATGTATATTTAATGACCATGAATGTGCAATCCGCGTGCAACATCTTTGTTAACTAATTTGATTGAAACTTCTGCGGTTCGCGTTCGGCAAAGTCAAAAAAGCATGAAAACTTTGAATTTTTAAAAATACAGACTCCGCCAAGTTATTCTGATTTTCTACGTCGTTGGCCACGTGGATGAGAGGCTTTTGTACAATCAGAAAAACAATCGATTCTCAGGCTCGATTAAGCAGGCCCCGAGACGCTAAGAATTTCCTCTTTTCCTCAATTTCTAAGAGATTAACTCTTAGCCCGAAGATAATAGCGTCTCGTTAAGACTCCTCGCCACTCGACAAACGCCGGACCGTGTGGCTCAACGGCGATTCCCTACAATGGCTCCGCGCTCCACTTTTACGTTCATTATTATTTCGTTACACACGACGCCCGATGACGTCATGGTTTTTGTTCGCTAAAGCATTTCCGAGAGATGGAAAAATCTCATTGTCGTTGCTGCAGTGTCTCATCCTCATAGGAACGAGCAATCTCCTGATTCCGAATGGGAAGGAAAGATCGACCTGATAAAAGGCTCAATCGGTTAAGAAAACAGCTTTCTGATCAACGCTCCTGGTTCGTCAACCCCTATAAACATTTGACGGATCCCAGGACCTTGTTATCGTGCATCAACAAGAATTATGCTGTCACATTAGATTCTTGATTACGTTAACACGAAATATAAAATTCTGTTGAAAAAGATCGATATTTTCTTCGATACGTTCGACTAAACGTTTTTTTCGAATAATCCCAAAAATTGTGTCATTGCAGCAAGAAATATTTTAGAAAATCTCTTCGGAAGCAAATTTTTGTCGTTCCTCTCGTAAATTTCGCTGACAATTCCCTTAGAAACGAAATTTACTGCTAGAATAACGAAAATTGTGAAATTTTCCAAAAATATTCAGTTCACCGTATTCAACAAAATATCGACGATTTTTCAGAAAAATTTTGTTGGAAAAGATCGATATTTAGTTCGATACGTTCGACTAAACGTTTTTTNTCTGTATTTTTTATTTAATAAACAAAATTTCGAAAAAATTTTACGACCGATTTTTTTGAAAAATTAAATAAAGCTTCTTGGATGTTGCATAAAAGTGTATGGAAAGTTTCAAGAGGCTTCACCACTTAGAAATGGAAGTATTTAATGTTGAAAATTGCAACTTTTATCACACGTTCTTACGAGAAACTACTGAAAATTGTGATTTTTATTTTGCGAGCCTAAGTTCGTTAAAAAAAGTTGTTAAAAATTGACTAAAGAACAATATACTTCAAATCCAAGATTGTCCGAGCAAATCTGTATTTTTTATTTAATAAACAAAATTTCGCAAAAATTTCACGACCGATTTTTTTGTAAAATTCAATAAAGCTTCTTGGATGTTGCATAAAAGTGTATGCAAAGTTTCAAGAGGCTTCACCACTTAGAAATGGAAATATTTAATGTTGAAAATTGCAACTTTTATCACACGTTCTTACGAGAAACTCCTGAAAATTGTGATTTTTATAAATAAATATCTCGACTTCTCCATGTTGAAAGCTCTTAAAATAGCGCGAGCCATTAACCATCGCTATTCTCTTTGTGCGTTGCAAATTTGAAGGAATTCTATCGATAGAAAATGTTGCCTCCAACGTCCTTAATGCGAAACGCATGAAAGCACAAAATTGAGCAAATTTTCGATGGAGACTTTTAGAATAGATCGTGGACCCATTTTGGGATGAATTTATGTTCCGCAAGTGAGTAATTTTGTGGTTTCAATTTCGAAGGAGCTCCACTTATAATTCTATGATGTGGGAAAAGAAGGAGCGGAAATATGAGGAGCTGTAGATAAAAGAGTGTGTACGATTCTGCGGCAAAGTCACGACGCGTTTCCCGTCATATTCCCGATTCAATAAAACTTGCTGCTTTAAATATTCATGCACGGGGTACACACTGAACGAAGAATGAAGCACGAGGATTTATCGACGCCGTTAACACGCGACGATTCTCTTTTTTTCTTTTCGCCGTCATGTTGTTTCACTCACCGCTCCATCACGTTCAGCAAGCAGTTTCTCGAAATAAAATCAAGTGAGAATGTTGGCAAGGTTCGGTGCGATAACAAATTACCATAAAATGTGAAGCGTCGAAAAACATTTGAATTCTCGCACCGAATTATACCGAATTATTATTTCGATTCGTGTCTGCAATATATACGAGAAAAACAAATTGACGTGACAAAAATTGGCCTGGATCCTTTGCTTTTCGTGTAAAATGACAGGCAGCTCGGAGTGCGAACGAAAAACACGAAAAATCGTGCGACCTACATCGCGGATTCTTGCTTCTCAACATTGCGATCGTCCGGATCAATTTTTCTGATAAACAAATCAAACGAAAAACGAAAATTCTGCTCGCGCGAGATCGAAACGAATGACAAATCGTGGGGATGCGATGATGAAAGCGAGAGGCCAGAGAAATTAATACCGAGTGAGAACTCGAGCCAACGAACGCTGCTGAAAAATTTCAAATTTCCATTCACAAATCCCGAGCAGCGAAATATAATTATTTTCCAAAATGAATTTTCATCTCCGTCGCGGCAATGATATAATGTGTCACGACGCCTCGTGCAGTGCGATGCGTTGGAAAGGGAAGCCGCGCGCGATGTCGGTTAACAGAGACGTTTTTTTTAACCATTTCCTGACGTATTGCTGGAGCGATGAATGGCGCGGCACGCCGCGCATTACTGAATGCCGGTTTTATGCGTCGATCTGTGTCGGTGGAATCGACTTTAGTTCAGCGTGAAAGCTCCATGTTTGAAAGCTTCGATTTAAGAGCTAATCGATTCTCGGATGTATAGACACGCGTGCCCCCATGGACCTGTGGCCACGTAAAAGCCCTCGTGGCGTCACAAATGACCCGAATTTTGAAAAATTCATTTCTTCGGTAAAATTAAACGGAGAGGCTTCTCCTTGGGCTCATTCTTTTCGTTTTTTAATGCAGAATCACGTGAGCTTGGGGCAATTTTGCTTCGAGTCAAAAAAATAGTCAAAAATGCGGTAAAACGATTAGAAACGGGATATCGAAGGGAAAAAGGGACGGAGACGGTTCTAGGATTAACCCTCGAACAGTAACCTTATTTTTTTTTTTTAGCTATTCCGGTTTGGGGTCAAAATGACCCGAATTTTGAAAAATTCATATCTCCGTTAAAATT
>JBAJMU010000005.1:14827815-14837815 GCA_037952995.1 Hyposoter didymator
CTTGGGCTCATTCTTTTCGTTTTTTAATGCAAAATCACGTGAGCTTGGGGCAATTTTGCTTCGAGTCAAAAAAATAGTCATAAATGCGGTAAAACGATTAGAAACGGGAGATCGAAGAGAAAAAGGGACGGAGACGGTTCTAGGATTAACCCTCGAATAGTAACCTTATTTTTTTTTTTTTTAGCTATTCCGGTTTGAGGTCAAAATGACCCGAATTTTGAAAAATTCATATCTCGGTTAAAATTTAACAAAAAGCGCTCCATTTGGGCTCATTCTTTTCGTTTTTTAATGCAAAATCACGTGAGCTTGGGGCAATTTTGCTTCGAGTAAAAAAAAATAGTCAAAAATGCGGTAAAACGATTAGAAACGGGAGACCGAAGGGAAAAAGGGACGGAGACGGTTCTAGGATTAACCCTCGAACAGTAACCTTATTTTTTTTTTTTAGCTATTCCGGTTTGGGGTCAAAATGACCCCAATTTTCAAAAATTCATATCTCCGTTAAAATTTAACGAAAAGGGCTCCATTTGGGCTCGTTCTTTTCGTTTTTTGATGCAAAATCACGTGAGCTTGGGGCAATTTTGCTTCGAGTCAAAAAAATCGTCATAAATCCGGTAAAACGATTAGAAACGGGAGATCGAAAGGAAAAAGGGACGGAAACGGTTTTAGGATTAACCCTCGAACAGTAACCTTACTTTTTTTTAGCTATTCCGGTTTGGGGTCAAAATGACCCGAATTTTGAAAAATTCATAACTCCGTTAAAATTTAACGAAAAGGGCTCCATTTGGGCTCATTCTTTTCGTTTTTTAATGCAGAATCGCGTGAGCAAAAATAGACTTTGCAAAATGAAGTGAAAATCTTGTAGAAAAAAAATGCTCGTCACGGTTCAGATGGAAAAGAAAGAATTTAAAAGAAACGTCGTTAAAGTTTCGCGAGACAGTCTCTTAGCGGTAATGAAACGTTTGGCAAAGCATTTGTGAGGACACTCTGCGTTTCATTCGTTACATGCATAAATTAAAAGGAATTCGTTGCTTTAGCTTTGAGCAATTACGCGGTCCTTTAGCTGTCTACCGCTGCGGCAGAAGTGGTTACATGAGTAAACTGAAAGGATGCTCGTCTTCGCATGTAACACGCGCTCTTTGCAGTCTCTACCACAGCAAATTGCGAGATTGCACGCTCAACGGAATAACCTGCTCGCTCGAAGCGCAAATAAACTGCGTGTGTATGGAGAGTTTTGTTGAATAATTAGGGAGACAAGTCGCTGGATCATGTGAGCCGAGCAGGACGAAGCCCCGATCCTTCTAACTTTTTGAAACATCATCGTGTCACGCTGGTACGACTTATACGTGTTTGTACTACTTCGCGCGGTGAATACGTTTACGGCTCCGCGAAGCTGCGGTTGGGACGGACGGGACGGGCGATCGGAAGAGCGACAACGTTTTTTTTCTGTTCAAATTCTTTGGTGAAGCGAAATTTCTTTTCCTCCATTTCGCTCAAAATTTATTGCAGAAACAAATAATTGGATAAAAAAAATTTGGCAAACTTTCTCACGTTTCAGGGAGTTGAATGAAAAATTTTCTAGTGGACGGAGCCCCGAAGCGAAAAATAATTTCGTGGAAAATCATTTTTATTACAGAAAAAAATGAAAAATCAATTTTTGACAAATTTCGGAAAAAGGCTCGGGACTTTCGCGTGCATTGGAACATGAACGGCATCAGCGAACTACATGTTCGTCTGTAAAGCGAATATTTAGCATTGAATGGGCCCACGTCCGCTATACAGCACGTGGGAAATCATCAGGATCTCGTATTCATTATGCACATGGTGTGTTTACATACACTCTGAGCTAAAAGCGTAAAGCATGGTGTGTAACACGGTCTACATCGACAGAAAGCCTGTGGTAAATCTCAGATATTACGGAATAGTAATTTAAGCACGTATTATGGAGATTATTGGGCCAGCATGATCGGCTAGTGTGCGAGAGCGAACCCTGGTGAATGAGAACCCGAAACGAATTGGCCGAATCCACAGTCTGATACGAATTATCCCTGAAACGACTTTTTCCCTTCGTTCTCTCGTTTTTTATCGTTTTACCGCATTTTCGACTGTTTTTTTCACTCGAAGCGAAATTTCTCCAGGCTCGCGTGATTCTGCATGAAAAAAGGAAAAGAATGAGCCCAGGGAGAAGCCTTTTCGTTGAATTTTAACGGAGATATGAATTTTTCAAAATTGGCTTCATTTATAACGTTTTACTGAATTTTCTATTTTATCGTTTCACCGAATTTTTGACTAGGTTTTTGACTCTAAGCAAAATTGCCCAGGCTCACGTGATTCTGCATTAAAAAACGAAAAAAATGAGCCCAAGAAGAAGCCTTTTCGTTAAATTTTACCGGAGATATGAATTTTTCAAAATTGGCTTCATTTGTAACGTTTTACTGAATTTTCCATTTTATCGTTTCAACGAATTTTTGACTAATTTTTCGACTCTAAGCAAAATTCTTCCAGGCTCACGTGATTCTGCATGAAAAAAGGAAAAGAATGAGCCCAGGGAGAAGGCTTTTCGTTCATTTTTACCGGAGATATGAATTATTGAAAATTTATTAAAAAGCAGACTTTGAAATCGAAATAAAGTTTCAAGTCCAGGAGCTTTTTTAATCCCCAATGACGTGTGGCTCGCGTGTATGTACGTACCGATACAAAATCCAAAGGTTGCGAGTGTTTTTCGAACAAAGCTGTGTAATGGATCGCATAATATATTGACGCGGGTATGACGAAGCAGGTTTTAAGCTCGAGGCGAATACGAAGCTCTGCTCGCGTTGGTATGAGCAGAGCTTGAGCATTGATCAAGTACGTGGACGTATTTGGCGACTAGCAAACAAGGGAACTTGAATATTCGATCTATCATTTTGAAAGGACCATCTCGATAATTGGGGAATATCCTCGAAGTACCTGTCATTGAGACACGTTGTTGGATTGGTCGGGTATAATATTCTGTGGCGATGATTATGGAGGGGAGTGGGGAGGGGACTGTATCGTTCGATCTATCATTTGGGAACGCTCTGGCCGGATTCGGATGCTGCTGTTGAATTTTCTCGGTCACACGAGATGTTCACTTGAAAATGTATATCGATATTTACAGTTGGCATTTGATTAATGAGGGGGAGGGGGAGGGTGAGGTGAACCGATATTATTCGACGCGTTATCCGAGCCATTGGATATTTAATTGAAAAGTTCCAATCATGGAAGTGCTCCTAGCGATTATCGTGACGCGGGAGGAAAAATAATTGAAGAGTTCGGATAATTCAGGCCGAAACGATGAGGCAAATATTAATGAATTTAAAAAAAAATTCCTGTTTATGTAACTGGATTTTTTCCTGGGGTCTGAATGACCCCAATTTTGAAAAATTTATATCTCTGGTAAAATTTACCAAAAAGTTCACCATGGGCTCGTTTTTTTCCTTTTTTTTTTGCTAGAAGTAAAAAAATGAATAAAAAATGTATTTTGTTACAATTTTATAATTGAAAATTCCAAGTTGAAGATTTCGAACTGTAGCCTGAACTTTTTTGCGGCAAATATTAATGAATTAAAAAAAAAAAAACATTTTAACGTCGGAGTAAAATTCCTGTTTATGTAACTTGATTTTTTCCTGGGGTCTGAATGACCCCAATTTTGAAAAATTCATATCTCTGGTAAAATTTACCAAAAATTTCACCATGGGCTCGTTTTTTTTTCCTTTTTTTTTACTGGAAGTCAAAAAATGAATAAAAAATGTATTTTGTTACAATTTCATGATTGAAAATTCCAAGTTGAAGATTTCGAACTGTAGCCTGAACTTTTTTGCGGCAAATATTAATGAATTGAAAAAAAAAAACATTTTAACGTCGGAGTAAAATTCCTGTTTATGTAACTGGATTTTTTTCTGGGGTCTGAATGACCCCAATTTTGAAAAATTCATATCTCTGGTAAAATTTACCAAAAAGTTCACCATGGGCTCGTTTTTTTTCCTTTTTTTTTTACTGGAAGTAAAAAAATGAATAAAAAATGTATTTTGTTAAAATTTTATAATTGAAAATTCCGAACTGTAGCCTGGACTTTTTCCAGCATTTTTCGAAAGCAATAACAGGCTGAACGACGCGTCCAGGTTTACGGACGAAAGCTGCGGAAAAAAACGTTAACTCAGCAAGCTTTAAAGTCGTCTGGGGTCGTTTTTGACCCCAGGTACCGTTCCAGGGTCAATCCCATGAAAATAATGTTCTCAACCGGACCCTGCACTCATCCAAGGTCGATACTTCTTTCCGGATGGGATAATAATCCTTAGCGCTGTACGATGGCACGTACGGAAACGAATTTGCTGAGTCAGAGGCATCGAGGATATCGCTCGGTGATTGTCGCGGTAGCGATGTGGACGAGCGATCTCTCCACACCGTGCCCAACATCTCGTTGGCTTTGATAAATAGATCGCAGATTCCTTTTTTTTTTTCTCGTCTTTTCCGCCACTTGAAATTTTTTTTTTTCCGGTTCATTTCTTTCGCGGGCTGCGGTACCAATTTGCCGAGTACGTTCGATAGTTAACACCTTGTATTTGGATTATAAATGTGAATCATGAACGCTCGATTACGAATAATAATTAAATTTGTTTTTTATCGTGTTCCCTGGTCGTGTTTATTTTCTCCTCCCATTCGAGGCGACTATCGGGTTCTCCGACGCAGCAATACGAAGGAAATTATAATTTATCAGCCTGGACGATCAAGCGCGGGGAATACTCTGGTGTATATTCGGAAAAGTTAATTCCACGATACTCCGGGAACAATTTAGCCTTTTACGAGCAGGACTTTTCAACGGCGTGGAAAAGGAATATCATTGCGCTTTTTCGTACTCCCTCGAGTACATATCTTGATTATACGCAGATTGCAAATTCCAGAGCGGGCGGCAATTGGAGTAGAAAATTTGCGGGGGAAACAAGAAACGGATCCGTTGCTGGGAGGTATATTGGAATATACAACGCGGACGGTTACATTAGTCGGTTATGTATGCAGAAATATACCGAGCAAGTATAGCGAGAGTCAAAATTGTTCATCGAGCGGTTATACATGCTTCGCAGAGAAATCAAAGCCAGCGAACTTAAAGTTTGAATATATAGCTGGAGGGTAAGCATGATTGCGAACCTGGAAGGAAAGGCCATAATGTGGATACGAAATCTTGAGGTTCAATTGTACGTTGGCATATGGAGCTCGTTGTGTTGGGATTACTGACAAAAAGTCATTCTTGTTGAATGGGAAAAGTAGAAGCGAGAGCGAGAGTGACTTTATTTAACGCATTAGAACTTAAGGACGTTGTATGCTAAATTTCCTATCGATAGAATTCCTTCAAATTTGCATCGCACAGAGAGAATGGTGATGACTGATAGCCCGCGCAATTTTAAGAGCTTTCGACATGTAGATGTCGAGATATTGATTTATAAAAATCACAATTTTCAGTAGTTTCCCATAAGAACGTGGGCTAAGAGTTGCAATTTTCAACATTAAATATTTCCATTTCTAAATGGTGAAGCCTCTTGAAACTTTGCACACACTTTTAGGCAACATCGAAGAAGCTTTATTGAATTTTTCAAAAAAATCGATCGTAAATTTTTTCGGAATTTTGTTTATTAAATAAAAAATACAGATTGCCTCGGAAAATCTTGGATTTGGAGTATGTTGTTCTTTAGTCAATTTTTAACAACTTTTTTTAACGAACTTAGGCTCGCAAAATAAAAATCACAATTTTCAATAGTTCCTCGTAAGAGCGCGTGTTAAAAGTTGCAATTTTCAACATTAAATATTTCCATTTCTAAATGGTGAAGCCTCTTGAAACTTTGCATACACTTTTATGCAACATCCAAGAAGCTTTATTTAATTTTTCAAAAAAATCGGTCGTAAAATTTTTTCGAAATTTTGTTTATTAAATAAAAAATACAGATTACCTCGGAAAATCTTGGATTTGGAGTCTGTTGTTCTTTAGTCAATTTGTAACAACTTTTTTCAATGAATTGGGGCTCGCAAAATAAAAATCACAATTTTCAGTAGTTTCTCATAAGAACGTGGGCTAAAAGTTGCAATTTTCAACATTAAATATTTCCATTTCTAAATGGTGAAGCCTCTTGAAACTTTGCATACACTTTTATGCAACATCGAAGAAGCTTTATTGAATTTTTCAAAAAAATCGGTCGAAAAAGTTTTGCGAAATTTTGTTTATTAAATAAAAAATGCAGATTACCTCGGAAAATCTTGGATTTAGAGTATGTAAGAAAAACTGAAAACGAAAATTTAGATTCGACTGTCGCCATACATTCCCCTTAATATTATTAAGCTACTGCGTTTGCAGGAAACGCAGGTAGAAATCGTCGATGCAGAGAGAAGTCTCGGAGCCCTTCGGAACTCTGCTTAAAGCTGCTCGCAGCTCCATACAATTATGTATGTACATTTGTTCTCCTATATTCCTACGAACCACACGTATAGCCATGCGCGTTAACACATACACACGCACGGACAGGTACACGTATCTTGTAATACAGGGAAACCTGGGAGCCTTGTTCGTTGTTATCTAGTCGCTGCAAGGTTGCACGTAATCTTGCTGCCTACTCGCTGCTTTCTCAAGCTTGCGGCTGCTCGACTCCTTCGCCCGTTCTTATGGCGTGAGTTTGCCCCAATTTGAAAGGCTCCGAACGATAGTGACTCCATGTTGAATCCACTGCGTTATATAGTCATCGAAATAATTATTACCTCCGTATGAACCGCGAATTAGTTGTGGGAGGATAATGCATTAAGTTTGTCTAAATCCATTGGAAAGAGCCGATCAAGCATCAGGCACTGCGGAGAGGAAGGAGCACGGGGCTTCCATAGATTATATTACGAGCAATTAGGGCTGCGAATGAGCGTATAACTGCTATTAATCGATTATCTTCTCCGACTTGTAGACGTGCTATTCGCGGGTGATTTGAGTCCAATAGAGAAGGGACTGAGGAATTGAAACCGGGGAGACGAGGAATAGCAGGGGATCGTGCGTCTGCAACTTGCGGGGAATCTTTGACCGATGGAGATAAATTCTTGTGTGTGGGACGTAGACTGGGAATGAAATTTCATTAAAAATCGTCGATATTTCGTTGAATACGGTAAACTAAATATTTTTTGATGATTTCGAAAGTTTTCGTTATTTTGGCAGTATATTTGGTTTCTAACGGAATTGTCAACGAAATTTACGAGTGGAACGATAAAAATTCGCTTCCAAAGAGGCTTTCTAAAATATTTTTTGCTGCAATGACACAATTTTTGGGATTATTCGAAAAAAACGTTTAGTCGAACGTTTTTAACAAAATTTTATGAAAAATCGTCGATATTTCGTTCAACACGGTAAACTAAATCTTTTTGGATAAATTCGAAAATTTTCGGTACTTTGGCAGTAAATTTCATTTTTAACGGAATTGTCAGCGAAATTTACGAGTGGAACGACAGAAATTCGCTTCAGAAGAGATTTTCTAAAATATTTCTTGCTGCAATGACACATTTTTGGAATTATTCAAAAAGAAAAGTTTAGTCGAACGTATCGAACAAAATTTTATGAAAAATCGTCGATATTTTGTTCAACACGGTAAACTGAATATTTTTGGATAATTGCTTCGTTATTTTGGCAGTAAATTTCATTTCTAACGGAATTGTCAGCGAAATTTACGAGTGGAACGACAGAAATTCGCTTCAGAAGAGATTTTCTAAAATATTTCTTGCTGCAATGACACAATTTTTGGGATTATTCGAAAAAAACGTTTAGTCGAACGTTTTTAACAAAATTTTATGAAAAATCGTCGATATTTTGTTCAACACGGTAAACTAAATATTTTGTTGATGATTTCGAAAATTTTTCGGTACTTTGGCAGTAAATTCCGTTTCTAACGGAATTGTCAACGAAATTTACGAGTGGAACGACAAAAATTCGCTTCAGAAGAGACTTTCTAAAATATTTCTTGCTGAAATGACACAATTTTTGGGATTATTCGAAAAAAACGTTTAGTCGAACGTTTCGAACAAAATTTTATGAAAAATCGTCGATATTTTGTTCAACACGGTAAACTAAATATTTTTGGATAAATTCGAAAATTTTCGGTACTTTGGCAGTAAATTTCGTTTCTAACGGAATTGTCAGCGAAATTTACGAGTGGAACGATAAAAATTCGCTTCCAAAGAGGCTTTCTAAAATATTTCTTGCTGAAATGACACAATTTTTGGGATTATTCGAAAAAAAACGTTTAGTCGAACGTATCGAATAAAATATCGATTTTTTTCAAGAGAATTTTATTTCCAGTGTTAACGTAATCAAGAATCTAATGTGACAGCATAATTCTTGACGACCGAGGAGCGTAGATCAGAAAGCTGTTTTCTTAACGGATTGAGCCTTTTATCAGGTCGATCTTTCCTTCCCATTCGGAATCAGGAGATTGCTCGTTCCTATATGAGGATGAGTCACTGCAGCACCGACAATGAGATTTTTCCATCTCTCGGGAACGCTTTAGCGAAGAAAAACCATGACGTCATCGAGCGTCGTGTGTAACGAAATAATAATGAACGTAAAAGTGGAGCGCGGAGGCATTGTAGGCGAAGAATCGCCGTTGAGCCGCACGGTCCGGCGTTTGTCGAGTGGCGAGAGTCTTAACGAGACGCTATTATCTTCGGGCTAAGAGTTAATCTCTTAGAAATAGAGGAAAAGAGGAAATCCTTAGCGTCGGAAGAAACGGTGCTCGGGGCCTGCTTAATCGAGCCTGAGAATCGATTGTTTTTCTGATTGTACAAAAGCCTCTCGTCCACGTGGTCAACGACGTATAAAAAATGAGAATAACTTGGCAGAGTCTGTATTTTTAAAAATTCAAAGTTTTCATGCTTTTTCGACTTTGCCGAACGCGATCCGCACAACTTTCAATCAAATAAGTTAACGAAGATGTTGCACGCGGATTGCACATTCATGGTCATTAAATATACATGCGCGACGACGTGTCAAGCTTTCCTAATGAAGGATACAGTCCGCGAAGTTGGGTTTGCGGAAGCAGCAGGATCGAGGGCGAGGGCGAATAAGGGACGATCCAAAGTTTTGGCCAAAAGTCTTGCGATAGTCTTGCCCGTTGCGGATGGAAAGGGTTCACGTTCAATGCTCCGGACTAACGCGATCTCGAAACCGCAAGTTTACCCGCACGTACTACGCTCCAGGGTCATTGCAGTCGCTTCCAGCTGGATGAAGCATTGGCAAAGATTCAAGACACACCGCCCCGGCAGTCCGGGGTGCTCTTGGTTCGCGAGATTCCCGATGTTTTGTGCAGCACACGAGCGTACAACAAATAACAAGAGATACTGCACAGAGAACAGGGCGTTTGAGGGCATAAGGGGGAGGTAACCTCCGGCTCGGATCGCAGCATCTTCCCTGCTTTTCTTTTCAGCGAGCAGAGAACCCTGCACTCGACACACAATGCCTCCAATTTTCTTGGTAAACTTCCTATCAACTGTTCGAGAAACTTTTTATACGATACGCGCAGTTATCCTTGTCTGTAACGCTTTCAATAAAAATCTCTGTCGTCTCACGCCTGCGAACCTTCGGTGGAAATTTAATTTTATCAAAAGTCGTCGATATTTTGTTGAATATGGTAAACGAAATATTTTTTGATAATTTCAATAATTTTCGTTATTTTGGTTTTTGACGAAATGGTCAGCGAAATTTTCGAGGGAAACGACAAAAATTTGCTTCCGAAGAGACTTTCTAGAATATTTCTTGCTGCAATGACACAATTTTTGGGATTATTAAAAAAAAAAAAAACGTTTAGTCGAACGTATCGAATAAAATTTCGATCTTTTCCAAAAAAAATTTGTTAAAAATCGTCGATATTTTGTTGAATACGATAAACTAAATATGTTTTTTTGAAAATTTCAAAATATTCGTTATTTTGGCATTTAATTTGGTTTTTGACGAAATTGTCAGCGAAATTTT
>JBAJMU010000005.1:14842815-14866436 GCA_037952995.1 Hyposoter didymator
CTTGGTAGCTAATCCTCCGCAATGCTGCAGTGCCCGAGGAGATGTGGCCACACGAGCGACATCATAAAGCCCCAGAGACAAAACACACGCGCGGTTATATGCATCTTGTCGCGAGCACTCGTTTGCATATATAACTCATGAGCGTGGAGCTTGTCGAGAGAATCGCTTGTGCGGGAAAGAGCCACAGGCGGAAGCCAATGCGTTTGTTTCGTATATTCCCGAAGGGATTAGTTTCGTTGGGTTAATTTCGGGCGGTGGACTTTCATTAGCTCGCCAGGTTAGTTCAAGGATAAACAGTCCGTAACGTGGATATCGAAGGAGACTTACATTTGGGACAGCAGGACGAATTGCAGCTGGTCCTGGAGTCGCAGGTAAATAGAGAAGCGTCCATGACGTCGGGACGTCGTAACGTGTGTTAGTGGATCGACGATAATTAATACGTCGAGGGACTGGGGGATCCAGAAAGGCGTAACCTTGGCGAGAGGGAATCTGGCGAATAATGTTGAAAAGGGAATTCCCTTAGCAAGTAATTCGTACAGGGTTTGGGAATGAGGAGAATATGTCTGACATGTTGATGGCAACTATACGAAGGAATTATTAACTGTTATATGAGCAGCAGCTGGAATATGCACGTATGAGGAAAGAGCTTTGGCGCATATTGCGCGACGAAGATACTTGTATCAATAAATCAAGAGTCGGTTATAGCGAGTAATTATCCAAAGGATTCCTCCAAAGCGAAGCAATTATAATGCACGAGACTCATGAACGCGCTCACTTAGCATTCGAACCTTGCGCACGTGTGCTCATTATCGCAGTGCAGTTTCGAGTTAATTGCCATAACATCATCAAACATTTTATACGAGCACGCCATTGTTTCGAACGTCGCTAAAGTTTTGAGCAAATTGTGAGGAAAATATTCCGAAGGGGGTGGCGGCGCATGGGTAAGGCTTCGTTTTGGAAAAGTCATGCACGTTCGAAATTGTCGATACGAAGTTTTTACCTAAAAATTGAAAGAATATATGCTAAAAAAAAAAAAAAAAAAAATTAANAAAATTAAGATCGATATATAGAAATATCGATATATCGAAATATCGATATATCGAAATATCGATATATCGAAATATCGATATATCGAAATATCGATATATCAAAATATCGATATATCGAAATATCGATATATCAAAATATCGATATATCGAAATATCGAAATATCGAAATATCGATATGCAAATTTCGATATTTAGACGTATCGATGTGTTTTCGAATATGACGCCCATTGCTAGGTGTCTTTTCGGCAAGAGGCGTCGTAAAGAAGAAGAAGAAACTTTCGAATTTTGAGGTACGACGGGCGCGAACGTATGAGCGATGAAAAATCTTGCCGACGAGGAGGATTTTTTGTTTTTATGGCTCGGAAAAGATTAGCTGGTTCGAGCGCGGATGTGGTAAGCTCGCGGCATAAAAACTCCTTACGAGGGAGAAGAATTTGGGATTTTTATATGAAACTGAACGATGATCCGCAGCAAGTTGAAGCGGAAGCTGCAGGTTTGATGTTTTTTTGGGAGGAAATGCCGTAACCGCGTGGCTGTGAACGTCGTAAGAGTTTTCTTCAGGCTCCAAAGTACTTGGCGAATGTTTGTGCGCGCGTAGATAATAATTTTTGTGTACTCGTCGCTTTTGATGCTCGACGAAGCTCTACAGATTCGTGCGGTCGTAGAATTTCGCGTAAACCATTACGGCGACACAACAGATGTTATGGGACGAGGCGAAAACGCACGCTCTGTGCGCAGAGACCACCGCAACCTTTTGTCTCTCCGAGCACCAAATTAAATGGACGACTCACAGTCGATTAAAAGCTCGCGAGCTATTGTTTCACCCCCCGAACACATTCTCCCGTCTGGACGTTGACCCAGCTTCCCATACGGTTCCCCATAGCTATGGATAACGTGTCAGTGAACAACAGCAGTGGCTACTATCAACCACCATTTCATACCAACATAATTTATCGGTTTATACAACCCACGTGCCAACACCATCTGACGTCTTGTTTCAACGAGTTTATTAACGCTGGCGTTTCACTCACAATTATATTCTCGCTCGACAAATGGAAAATTCATTGGCGCAACGCTCGCTCTCGGAGCAAGGGAAGTGTGTGCCATTATTCATATGGAGCAGGCAGAACGATGGGGCTTCTAGGGTCTCTATGTGCTGCGGGATTCATATTTTTGCTTCCTCGCAAAATTTTCCGAAACGTCGAAAAATCATGTTTAGAAAAAATTGTCATTGTAAAATTCAAACTTTTATAACTCGGGAACGGTTCGAGCTACAGGGCTCCCGTTTCGCACAGATGTTGATCTATAGAAGCTCTTCATTCTCTGAAAATTTTGTTGGAATTGATAGAAAAATACGAATTCTAGGGGATTTTTAAATTTTCAAAAAAAGCTGTCGACGCTCTAACTTCCGCAAATTTTGAGATTTATTACTAATTGTTTTTTTATAGATAGAGTATCATGATAGGAAGGGTGGTGTTGAATTTGGAAAAAATCGGTTGAACGGTTTGAGTTTTAGGATTTTTTGAATTTTACAAAAATCTGAGAATTTTGAAAAATCGTCCAACCACTTTGATTTTTGCAAATTTTGTAAGATATTGTCTACAAGTCTGTTCTTTTTCTTTACTTTCTGGAAATTTCGTCGAAATTACTTGAAAAATATGAATTCTACGGAATTTTGAAATTTTCACAAAATGCTGTCGACGCTGTAGCTTCCGCAAATTTTAAGATTTATTACCAATTCTTTTTTTTATAAATAGAGTGTCGTAATAGGAAGGTTGGTACTGAATTTGGAAAAAATCGGTTGAACGGTTTGAGTTTTATGATTTTTTGAATTTTACAAAAATCTGAGTTTTTTGAAAAATCGTCAAACCACTTTGATTTTTTCAAATTTTCTAAGATATCGTGTACGAGTCCGTACTTCCTCTTTACTTTCTGGAAAAGTTGTCGGAATAGTATAATTCAAATGCAAACATAAAAACCCTGCAAATTGCTTCCTCTTTGAGGAATAAGCCAAAATAAAAAAAGTATTTCCTCATAGAGGAAGGTTTCGCTATCCAGAGCTTTGGAACTTTGATGAGCGTCTAACCGCTCGGGAGTAAAATATTGAATACGTGAAAATTGGTTTATTCTGAATATGTCAAAGGTCCGCTGGTGAATGGGGAAGACAATCAATTAGTTATGATTTATGGGATGTTATGGGATTTGCGATTTAGCTGCAAAGTCAAAGGACGAAATGAGAATTTTTTTTATTTATTTTTTTTCAACTTTTTATTGGACGAGATGGAAATATGATTAAACGAAATTTTCAACAAGCGGGGCACGCAGAAGACTGAAAGGGAAAAGCTGAGCGTTCGTGGAGAGCGGAAGAGGCGGCATTTTTCTTAGGAAATCAAGAGTTGCGATATACGCGATATGCAGATTTTCTGGGGAATGAGCAAAGCTCGGAAAACGAGGAGAGAAAAAGCGATGACTTTTCGCATTAAGAATATTCCTCATGAAATATCGCGATGGTGTAATGGCTTTTCCGGTTTTCTTATCGTTTGTTATGCCGCTGGCTCCTCATATCAATGAAAAGCATAGAAGCAACGTGGAAGGCAAAGATAGAGAAATAAAAAAAGAGGCAGCACACAGAAGCAATGGAAATTGCTCGATGGAAAGGAACGGAGAAGAGTCTCGCGGAAACAAGTGACGTTTTTTTTTTGTGTTGGGTTCGCTCAGGCGCCTTTCGCGCGTTTCAGGGATGAGAGTGGCAAAGTATATATGTGCATTTATATTTTTCTGACTCTTTCCACAAAACTCGTATTCATTTTGCTGCTCAAACAGTTATTTGCTCCCGTAAAACATGCAATAAGGACCTTGAGCTTTGAATCGCTCTCAGGAATTGTTACGACGTTGTCGGATATTTTTTCGAAACTCCTTGCCCTTTTCTCGATAACATGAGCGAATTAGTACGTGAGAATGATTTTTAGGGACGTTGGATGGCGATGGTCGAATCTGAATTTTTGTTTTTGGGTTTTTTTTACATACAAAATGCTTTGCGAACCCAAGTTCGTTGAAGAAAGTTGTTACTAATTGACTAAAGAACGACGTACTCTAAATCCAAGATTTTCCGAGGTAATTTGTATTTTTTATTAAATAAACAAAATTTTGAAAAAATTTTACGACCGATTTTTTTGTAAAATTAAATAAAGCTTCTTCGATGTTACATAAAAGTGTGTGTGAAGTTTTAAGAGGCTTCACCATTTAGTAATCGAAATATTAAATGTTGAAAATTGCAACTTTTAACCCACGCTCTTATGGGAAACTACTGAAAATTGTGATTTTTATTTTGCGAGCCTCAATTCATTGAAAAAAGTTGTTACGAATTGACTAAAGAACAACGTACTCCAAATCCAAGATTTTCCGAGGCAATCTGTATTTTTTATTTAATAAACAAAATTTTGAAAAAATTCTACGAGCGATTTTTTTGAAAAACTGAATAAAGCTTCTTCGATGTTACATCGAAAGTGTTTGCAAAGTTTTAAGAGGCTTCACCATTTAGTAATAGAAATATTAAATGTTGAAAATTGCAACTTTTAACACACGCTCTTATGGGAAAGTACTGAAAATAGTGATTTTTATAAATAGAGATCTCGACTTCTACATTAGTTGTCACTATTCTTCTTGTATGGTCCGAATTTATAAGAATTCTATGGATAGAAAATTCTGCATACAACGTCATTAACAAAATTCATTAAAATTCGTGGTAAAATAATATTTCTAATGGATCGCAGGTTTTTCTTGCGGAATAATAGAAACTTGTGAGATTGAAGAGTGTTGGCATTGGTTGGGAATTGATTTTCAATTAGTTTTGGGATCGGGACGTTGGTCTTTTGATTAAAGTTGGAGGTCGACTCGAATTACAATCCCGCGGACGCGAGTATTCAATTTCGAGGAGTAAAACGATGGGGGGTGGAAAAGTTTGGAATTACCATAACTTTGTGGACTCGGTGGCAAGGAGCCAAGAATTTTTTAAAATGCTCCACTTCGGACCTGAATATCGAAGTGAATAAAAAGCATTGAACTGACTTTGGAGGTTGAGGAAATTTCCAGTGCTGAGCAAAAGTGATTATTGTAAAATAATTGTTGAAATTGTTTCGGGACTTTGGAGTTTGGTTACAAAGTGAATAATTGAGAATTAATTGTAAAAATAGAGAAAAAAGATGTTTTCGGTTCTCCAAAGATCGCGACGTCACGAGATAGAAAAGTTTTCTGGTTCGTCGTTGTACGAACGCCGGATGAAGAAGCGAAAAGTGCAAGAGTTTGTGGCGGTGCACAAAGATCTCTCGGTGCAGCTCGAACGGTTTTGTTCTTCACATTTTGTTCCCATCCCACATGATCCTCGTGTTCTCATCTCTTTTCTATTTCGTCTCGATTTAAAAATTCCTTTTTCCTTCACGTTCGATCTTTTCTTTTCGTCTCTATCGTTTTTTTTTTCTTTCTTTTGCTTCTCCACCCTCGTTCCCATCAGTTAGTACGTGCGAATAGGATTTTCAGTTAGTGCTTTTAATTCGATTTGATTTAAATTGAATGCTGAGCTCACATCGAACAATTTTCTTGGTCGGGCTCGCATGCGGCACTTGTACGCTGCTGGTTATTTGATACGCGTTGATAGCGAGATATTAAAATGGTTTTAATTAGAATCGGTAAATCGGGAGGAGATTACGAGGAAAAATTGGCTCGTGACTAAATTGCTTGCAATTTTTATCGAGCTGCTAAATGTTCTCCTGGGTGTTGGGATTTTTCATCGTGGCGATGAACGTGATTCGCTTCGATTAATGAATCTCGCGAAAAAAAATTGTAATTTTAAAAAATAATTGGAGGAGCCAAAGTAATTTGTGATTCGCGATCGTCCATGAAAAACAAAGGGAGAACTAAATTATTGGGGCCAACGAATTCACGCTGAAAATGTAGTTTCATGCAAAATCAATCGATTTTTTTTTTTTAATCGTAATTAATTTTTTTTATTTTATAAAAATACAAATTTTATTTTAAAAAAGTTGTCGGAGGATTTTTCGTTTTTTTTTTTACTAAATTGGGTTTACAGTGAGAGAGTCGAGTCCGAAGTTCTTGATGAAAATGACTGCGACGTAAGAACTCTGTAGACGTAAGAACATGGGACTTGATTTTAATGACGTGTCGAGCTGCGAGCACTATCTCGTTGGACGTACTCGTCGAATGAGAAGCGTGTCTCCAATATTTGCGACTCGATTCAAACAGAAAATTCAGACTCAAGACTCTTGTGTGAATTCTCTGAGTTAAAAGAGAAAATTGGAGTGGGATTTTAACGCTAGAAAGGTAACCTCATTTTTTTTTTGGGTCTAAATGACCCCAATTTTGAAAAATTCATATCTCCGATAAAATTTAACGAACAGGCTTCTCCCTGGGCTCATTCTTTTCGTTTTTTTATGCAGAATCGCGAGAGCCCGGGGTAATTTTGCTTCAAGTCGAAAAATTAGTCAAAAATTTGGTAAAACGATAAAAAACGAGAAAACGAAGAGAGCGCGAGATTTAAAGCTACAATTTCAAAGGCAAAGAAAAATGAACTGGAAAATACGAAAATAATCGATAGTTCGACTTGAAAAATGTAGAAAATTGAAATTTGGCTCGAAATTTGAAAAAATTCGAAGCAAAGATCGTGAAGGGGTGAAAAAAAGTGATTAATCTTGGTACAAATTGAATCCTAATATACAACGACTTGTGAATATGGCGGAAATGGAGTATGAGGATGAAAAGGCGCGACATATATGAGGGTCGTATTACCTCGATTTATCATGTTTTTTGTCCTCGCTCTCAAGCACGATTAGTCGATGTCACATCGAGCGGATATAAAAAACAAAGATATGGCGAGAATTGAAAAGAAGCGTAATATCGAACAAGCTTTATATCATTATCGACACGTTCATTTCTCACTTTTGTACCCTTGCCCTAAAAGTACGTGCGTGCGGAGGAACAGGAAAATGCGTGTATCCGCGGAGACCTAAATGGCTGTACGAGTGGAAAGAGAGGAAAAATCTTTTTGGAAGCAAAACAAACGCACCCTCGCACAGAAATCGCTCTCGCCACAAAAAGCTATTAGAACCGATCTCTGCAGTCTCTGGAATGAATATAAATGGTCTCGTGGAAAGTGGGAGCAAGGGGAAATGGTCGCGAGAGACTTTTCTCGTCAATCCAGCTTCCCCTTGGCCAATAAAAAGGCTGGATTTTTATTTTGATCCTTATTTTGCTAATAATCGATGAACGTCGTGTAAAAAACAACGTTCTGCTCTTTGCTGGCTACGACCCTGCTCATCGACTCTTGTTTCTTGATCCTCGCGCTCAGCAGATTATCTCAACAACGTTAATTGACTTGTGGCCACGTCGCACAGCATCGAATCTCCAACGTGTTCGCGCCTTTGATTCGACCAGCTACTGACGCAGTCCTGTGTGTGACTAGCCTCGTGACTAATCCGACTCTCAAACGCGAATGGGATCCTTAAGGCACGAGGATTCGGAACGTGTCCACCGAGCCTATTGTCGAGGTCAAGAAATTATCGCTTTTTCGAGTCTGAACGTTTTCCACTAATTTAGAAATCTTGTGTGGACCGAGCATTTAGTCTGAACACATTTTTCTTTACATCCCAACAAATGAAATTCAAGAAAAAAACAATTTGCAGAAAATTTGCAAAAATTGGGGCGGTTTTCGAAAAACTCAGATTTTCAAAAAATTCGAAAAATCGTAAAATTGAAAGGGTTCAACCGATATTTTCCAAATTCGATACCGAGCTTCCTATTATGATAATTTATTCATAAAAAATAAATTATTAATAAATGTTAAAATTTGCGGAAGTTAGAGCGTCGACACCGTTTTTTGAAAATTTCAAAATTNCCGACGCAGTCCTGTGTGTGACTAGCCTCGTGACTAATCCGACTCTCAAACGCGAATGGGATCCTTAAGGCACGACGATTCGGAACGTGTCCAACGAGCCTATTGTCGGGGTCAAGAAATTATCGCTTTTTCGAGTCTGAACGTTTTCCACTAATTTAGAAATCTTGTGTGGACCGAGCATTTAGTCTGAACACATTTTTTTTTTACATCCCAACAAAACTGATTTGAGAAAAAACAATTTGCAGAAAATTTGGAAAAATTAGGGCGGTTGGACGATTTTTCGAAAAACTCAGATTTTCAAAAAATTCGAAAAATCGTAAAATTGAAAGCGTTCAACCGATATTTTCCAAATTTGATACCGAGCTTCCTATTATGATAACTTGTTCATAAAAAATCAATTATTAATAAATGTTAAAATTTGCGGAAGTTAGAGCGTCGACACCGTTTTTTGAAAATTTCAAAATTCCGTAGAATTCATATTTTTCAAATAATTTCGACGAAATTTCCAGAAAGTAAAGAAAAAGAACAGACTTGTACACAAAATCTTACAAAATTTGCAAAAATCAAAGTGGTTGGACGATTTTTCGAAAAACTCTGATTTTTGTAAAATTCAAAAAATCGTAAAACTCAAACCGTTCAACCGATTTTCTCCAAATTCAATACCAACCTTCCTGTTTTGATACTCTATTTATAAAAAAAAAATGCTTGCTCCATGAGGAAGCAGAAGAAAAAGTTTAGAGATCAACGAGAATGAGAACTCGTTAATTTTTCCAAGCGACTCAGTGAATAAAAAACGCGAGAGTAATTTCGTAAAGCAAGAGAGAAAAGCAAGCAGTCAATCTTTCCGCACCATTTAGGAGCTGTAGGGTTGTCTTTTGTTGGCAAGAACTTGGAAACGCAGCAGGAAGTCGAGCGTCACCATGTCCGGATGTTGCGAATATGGAAGGATCTTGTACGTGTGTGTGTGTGTTTGAAAAAATGTTGATAAAAGTAACGAAAAGGTGGATGCAAAGAGCGTGTCGTTATGGGAGCAAAACATATTGTCCTCGCGGGTGTTTTGCGATGTTTTATGAAGCTTGCGAAATTCTGGCTTCCCTCGGGACTACAAAGGAGTAAAAACTTGAAAGGATTGGACGCAATTGCAGGAACACATGGATCTAAATTTAAAAAGACGAAAAGCCTGTGGAGCACAAAAACTTGGCCTGACATGGACGAGTGCGGACTTGCGATCTAGAGACTTTGTATTTCCACTCTCGCGAATCTCCGGTCGTTTGCAAGCGCAAAAGGTTGGTACAGTGTGGGCTGCTCTCAAAAATAAGACTCGCACGTCCGAGATATAAATTTCATTGGAGCTTCCAGCGGCGTCAATTAAGTCAGACTCTCGTTTTTACACTTTCCTGAGCTCATAAACATTTTGTCATTATTCAAATATACGCTGGGAAAGGACGTAGCTTCGCTTTTACATACACGCGGAGATTGTTTGGAGCCTCATCAAAGTTGATGAGAACATTATTCTCAGCAGATGTTTCAAATGAGTTTTTTTTTTTTGTTTTTCTTGCTCTCGCGTTACATGCGGAAAACTTTGGTGGAAAAATAATGAAGGAAAATCGTTGGGAGTATCTTTTTCGTAATCTTGGCGTGTATGATTCTTCTGTTTACAGGCAATGTGTTTGTCATTGCGGCTATTTTGCTAGAACGAAACCTGCAGAGCGTCGCTAATTATCTCATCCTCTCGTTGGCCGTTGCAGACCTTCTCGTTGCGCTACTGGTTATGCCCCTGGGTAAGTAATTATGAGAAACTCTAAAACGGAGCCCTTTTTTTTGGCTATTCCGGTTTGGGGTCTGAATGACCCGAATTTTGAAAAATTCATATCTCTGGTAAAATTTAACGAAAAGGGCTCCGTTTGGGCTCATTCTTTTCGTTTTTTAAAGCAGAATCTCGTGAGCTTGGGGCAATTTTGCTTCGAGTCAAAAAAATAGTCAAAAATGCGGTAAAAGGATTAGAAACGGGAGATCGAAGGGAAAAAGGGACGGAGACGGTTCTAGGATTAACCCTCGAACAGTAACCTTATTTTTTTTTTTTAGCTATTCCGGTTTGGGGTCAAAATGACCCGAATTTTGAAAAATTCATATTTCCGTTAAAATTTAACGAAAGGGGCTCCGTTTGGGCTCATTCTTTTCGTTTTTTAATACAGAATCACGTGAGCCTGAGGCAAATGTGGTAGAACGATTACAAAACGGGAGAACGAAAGGAAAAAGGGCGTAAAATTGAAAAAAAAATTTAATTTAAATTAAAAAAAAATTTCTAAACATCAGGAAACTCGTGTTCGAATCAAAATTAATAGAATTTTTGCCCCGGAGCCAGGCGAGAACCACCTCATACTAATATTCACGAAGAGACTTTCGAGTGGGCATCGAAGTAGACGAAGCCACGAAATCTTCGGGAGATGCTGACTTTACATAACGATATATAGCGCGGATTTATAGATACGTACTCGAGAGATAATAATCGTAAAGTCAAGATAGCTCGCAGGATCCTTGCACGCTGTATGGATGCATTGTAAAGATGAATTGGCGAGCTCTCTCGACTGCAGACTTCGTTCTAAGATTAGGGTGTGCTGGTAGGATAAGTTTGTTAGATTCACTAACTCCGGAACAACTGCTCTTTGCTAAGAATCGTGAAGGGCATTTCTCGACGTGTCACCTCTTGAAAAGTTTATAATACGCCCAGCCTATTTGAATAAGTCGTGTTAACAAGTTTCTTGATTATCCCGAGGGGCGGACAGGAGTGCGGGGCATTGTAGAAAATAATCGAGGCAGTCGTGTTCGTAATATTACCCCTGGAACGGTGACCTGGGGTCAAAATGACCCCCAGGCGATTTTAACCTTTTGGGGACGAGAATTTCGACGTTGAAAATCGAGCTTTCATTTTACACGAAATTTGTGCGTAATGTGAAGAATGAATTTTTCATGTAGAGTGCTTGAAAAAACTTTTTCCCTTCGTTCTCTCGCTTTTTATCGTTTTATCGAATTTTTGACTGATTTTTTGACCGCGAGCGAAATTGCCCCAGGCTCCACGTAATTCTGCATTGAAAAATGAAAAAAATGAGCCCAAATTGAACTCTTTTCGTTAAATTTTAACGGAGATATGAATTTTTCAAAATTGGGGTCATTTAGACCCCCAGGTTAACGGAATAGGTAAAAAAAATAAAGGTTACCGAGGGTTAAGGGGATTTTTCTGGTCGGAAAAGTTACCGAACAATCCGACAAAGAATGGTTTTTTTGTTAGTGTTTTATTTTTGACAGGAGCCGTGTACGAGGTTTCCCATGAATGGGCTCTCGGTCCAAAACTCTGCGACATGTGGACAAGTAGTGACGTCCTGTGCTGCACCGCCTCGATATTGCATCTGGTTGCCATTGCCCTGGACAGGTGAGTCGTTGCTAATTTTCTTGAGATACTTTTCGCTTTCATGAGTTTTCCTTATAATTGTAAAAAAAAAAAAGAAATACTGAATACTAATGAGCATTCTCAAAAAAAATGGCCAGGCACGAGTCTCGGTATTTGTTTTTTTATTTTTATTTTTCGTTCTTGAAGTTTCGAGGACCCGAGCGAAAAATCTGCTTTTAAAAGTTCACAAGCAGCTTTCCGTGCTAATGATGATCCATTCGGACGATATGTGAGGGTTTGGAAGAGCGAAATCCACTGCGTTGGGAGAGCGGAAATATTTCAACGAAATGCACACGGACCTGCCGTACAGCAGACACTTTGAAATGTTCGCTCACATGTTTTCTTCGTCTCGGTAACTCAAACTGCTTTTGCACTCTAGTCGCGACTCTTTTTTTTTTTTGCAAACAGCACATACGGTGTCTCGCTACGAATCGCTGGAGAATAAATGTGGAAAATTCCGCTATGCATTCTCGATCGGATCGTGGGGTGTTAATTAGTCAGTAATTACTGGCGTGAAGGGAGGGGAGAACTTCTAGGGCGAATATCATCGAAACGGTAGCAGATAGAGGAAAAATGTATAGAATGGAATTTGTAGAGCATCAAATTCCCCATAAAATCGTTATCGGCGAAATTTTTGTAGCTTTCGTATCTTCGCCGTGAGAGCGGCTCGAGAATTGAACTGTTTCCAAAAGTTACAGCGGCGAGTCGAGGGCGCAAACTTTTGAAATGTTGGCTTAAAAACTTTTCAGGAAAGAGCCCCATAAGAAGAAAGTATGGGGATTTCGATCGTAAAGTTAAGTGTGCCTCGGTTCTGTGCAAAGGGACACCCTATGGATTTGTTGAGCTTTACATAAAAAATGGCGAACATAGTCAAGCCGTCAAGCGTTTTAAAAGGTGTGAAAACCTTTTCGAATCTCTTTGTATTCTGGCATGAAAAGATCTCATAGGATATAAAGCAGCACGGTCGTCGGGGTGCACGTCGAAATACACACACAGCATTTCTCGTTTGCTCTACTTGCTCCTTTTTCCTCTGCAGGATTTTCTGTTTTATTTTTTTTGCTCTGAAAATTTTTTCTCGTACATCCGATCCCATTGGCTCGAAATAGCACGTTCTTTTCGGTTCAAAATTTCGCTCCTCGGGATGCTAATTTCGAATCCAATCTCGTCCGTAATTTTTCAAATTTTTCAAATTTTTTTTCCAAAACGAAAAATCACGTTCTTGGGAAATGAATTTTCAGACGATTCGAAAATGTTTTCTCATGTCTCGTGGAATCGTGCACGTCGTTATACTTTCTCTCAATGGAAAGCTAATGATTATACGAGCAAAATGAAATATTCTTTTTGGAAATAAAACGAGGAACGTGCTGAAAGAAAAATACGACGAGAAACCGGAATCGTCGACGTCCATAAGGTTAATTATACTCTATAGAAAAGCTGAAAAGATTATTTCAGTGATTCGATAAAAAGCGACTGAGAAGCTGGCCTGGTAATTCGTTCGTACAGCGCGGGAGCCTCTCCTCGTCTGCTTGGCCAAGCGGTTAGAGAAATCACCGGAAATATATTTAACTTTGGACGCGCGTGCACTTTGTGCAATAAGATTAAGAACGCGCGAGAGCCTCGTGGAAGGAGAGGACACAAAGCAAGACTTCCGGTTGACGTGGATCGCCGTTATCCTTCGTGAATTACGCGCGCGGATGTGCGCCGGCCAGATTTATAAATGACAGAAAGCGGAAAAGAGAATTCGCTGGGTCTTTGATCAGCGAAACAGATCGCGAACTATCAGAGTTATTATTTCGAGGGACGGAGGTGGCGAAAAGGAAGGAGAAGAAAGTTTCTTCCATTTCTTCTGTGAAACTTTGTCTCTCTAGTCTTTTTTGGTTAGTAGAAATTTTGAAGCAGAAACAAAACTTCACTGGGAATGTAATTTTGTCAAAAATGGTCGATATTTTTTCTCGAACACGATAAAATAAATATTTTTCGGTAATTTCAAAATTTTTGTTATTTTGGCAGGATATTTGGTTTCTAACGGAATTGTCGGAGAAATTTTCGATTGGAACGACGAAAATTTGCTCCCGAAGAGACTTTCCAGAATATTTCTTGCTGCAATGACACAGTTTTTGGGATTATTTAAAAAAAAACGTTTAGTCGAAAGTATCGAACACAATTTCGATCTTTTTCAACAAAATTTTGTTAAAAATCGTCGATTTTTTGTTGAATACGATAAACTGAATATTTTTTCGAAAATTTCAAAATTTTCGTTATTTTGACAGGATATTTAGTTTCTAACGGAATCGTCAGCGAAATTTGCGATTGGGACGACAAAAGTTTGCTTCCGAAGAGACTTTATAGAATATTTTTTCTTGCAATGCCATAATTGTTGGGATTATTGAAAAAAAAACGTTTAATCGAACGTATCGATCTTTTCGAACGAAATTTAATTTCCGAGGTTGATTCTACGGTCTCGAAATCTTTTGAATGTAATGGCGAAGTGTTATTTAGCGTGAATCTCGTAATGGCAGTTTCCTCCGAGTCGTCACTGTGGACTCGAACTGCAATCCTCTTAAAACCCATTACCATTGTAACACACGCGACGAGCAACTTTTGGCTTGTGGTAGCAAAAGCTGTAACGAAGGATTTTGAAGCACCGAGCGTCCATTAACTCGAGCTCTCCGTCTGGGTTAGCTCAGGCAACCCTCTGCGGTGTTGACGATAAGTCTAGCCAGCGTGCGGCGATCACTTTTCGACCCTTGAATTCACTTGGACAACGCGGAGCAGGCTCCGTGGCTCTCGCTGCGTGTTAAGGACTCGAGAGAACTGCTGTTTCGTTGATTAACGAAAAAAGACAAGATGAGCGGGTAGAAAGTTGTTTGAAAGTGGGAAATCCGAATTGTCTGTATCGTTGGATTTGAGGCTCCGTGGTCAGACGTTCTAAAAACGTCAGGTTGGTCGCACTGGGTCAAAATGACCCCAGGCACGTTCAAACGCTTGCCACGTAGCCAGTATCGTTCCGAACGACCCGCAAAAATTCAGGACACAAGTTAGAACCTTTCGGAATGAGAATATCGTGCCAAAAAATTTTTATCAAATTTTCAAAATGGCGAAAAAAAATCAGCGAGGAAGCACTGGGTCTGAATGACCCCAGGCACGTTCAAACGCTTGCCACGTAGCCAGTATCGTTCCGAACGACACGCAAAAATTCAGGACACAAGTTCGAACCTATCGGAATGAGAATACCGTGCCAAAAAATTTTTATCAAATTTTCAAAATGGCGAAAAAAAATCAGCAAGGAGGCAATGTGTAAAAAAAAAAAATCCAGAGTTTCTAGGAGCAGGGAAGTTGTTCGATACGATCAGAAACTGAAACGACTGGGATGGAGCACTCGTGCGATGTAAATGCGAAGCGACGTTTCATCCCGATGAGGACAGGAGTTACGCGTTAAATTTAAATCCCTTACACGAGGGCTCGGGGGGTTGGTGGACACGTGAAAAGTGGATTACGTGTCGGAGACTCCGTAACGAGCTGGCTAATGGACTGGACTTGACTCTGGCGGAAAGGATTTCGCGTATGGTGCAGAAGACTCGCGAAATGCCCATATACTTTGTGGAGATTGCATCGGACATTAATATTGGGTCTGGTGGTTGGTTTGTTTATCGGTCGACTTAAAAGTAACTTGGTAAGACCATCCAGTGGCCGAGATCAGGCTCGAACCAGCGGTCCGGTTTACTTTACGATCTCGAGAGATCGAGATCGCGTTACAAATTGTATAAAAGATTCCAGATGTCTGAGCAGAGGGCGATTCCATCAGATATATTCGTGGTAGTTTTTCTTATCGCGAGTATAAACCATAAAACGGTAACCTTATTTTTTCGTTACCTATTCCGCTAACCTGGGGGTCTAAATGAACCCGATTTTGAAAAATTCACATCTCTGGTAAAATTTATCGAAAAGCGTTGAGCTTGGGCTCATTCTTTTCGTTTTTTTTATGCAAAATCACGTGAGCTTGGGGCAATTTTGCTTCTAGTCAAAAAAATAGTCAAAAATGCGGTAAAACGATTAGAAACGGGAGATCGAAGAAAAAAAGGGACGGAGACGGTTCTGGGGTAAACCCTCGGACAGTAACCTTATTTTTTTTTTCTAGCTATTCCTGTTTGGGGTCAAAATGACCCGAATTTTGAAAAATTCATATCTCCGTTAAAATTTAACGAAAAGGGCTCCATTTGGGCTCATTCTTTTCGTTTTTTAATGCAGAATCACGTGAGCCTGAGAGAATTTTACTTGGAGTCGAAAAATTAGTCAAAAATGCGGTAAAACTTGCCACCATCGAGTGAATTTGTCGCCCGGTAACAAAAATAGTTCCAAAAAATGATCTGCTGAATATTTCGACTTGAAAATTATTGTAAAACACATTGAAAGCTTTTTTAAAAAGATTGTTCACTTCATATAGCGAAAAATTAAATTCAAGTACACTAAAAAAAATGCTAAAACCAAAAAAAGTGGAAAAATGAATATTTTCCTTAATAGGCTCGGGGTAGTTTGTACCCCAAGGTGGCAAGTAAGCGTTTTTGACGTCAGGTTACCGTTCTGCGATAAGATATTTTCCATTTTCTACCAAAGACTGCGATTAATTTATTCTTCGTTGTTTATGAAGTTGGAAGCGAAAGAAAACGATGACTGTAGGGAGCGCGACATCGTGTGCGAAGACTATTCGCGATTAGTACTTGTCCCTGGCGCATTGTTGGAGCCGGTGTCGTAGGACGAAGATGGGAAATTGAAAACGCGTTTGGAGAAACTAATTACAGGAGAACGCGGGTCGAGTAGAGTGAAAGGGCCTGAAAAGCCAGCAATGTCTCCGCGGGAGCAACATGTCAGGAACCGGTAACCGGAAAAGTTTTTCCTTCAGAAAATTTTCTGAGCGTGAAAAGCGAGTGCTCGAGAGGCAGCCAAGGAAGAGGGCATTGAGAGGGTGCAACAGAGATGGAGATTGAGTGCCTTAGCTAATTAGTAAACGTTATCTGCTGCGAGTGTATTCATAAAACGCTGAGCGAACAAGAAGCTCGACGGAAAACTAAGACATGCAAATAAATATGACGAAGAAAAAATATTGCTCGAGGCAATTATACGTCGGACGCCTTGACAAGAGTAATCATTAAAAAGAACCTCTCGACTGGAGTGAGTTAAATGACCGGGTTCACAGTTTACAATTCTGTATATTTCTTCTCATTTTCCAGAGGCTGGGGCCACTTTCCAAGCCCTTCGCAATGAAACACTGTACGAGAGTAAAGCATTCTCAGGAGAGCTGAATCCCTGCGACTCTGTTATCTTTCTGAACCTCCGAAAGGTTTGCAGCTGCGTCACAGGTCGTGCGATTTATAAAATTCAAGAGAACGAACCCTCTGTCTTGGTACTCACTGGCGTTCGTTCGAGATTAAGGATTTTGAGGATCTACGAAACTTGTCAATGTTATTGTTCAATAAATAGCTTCTTAATCGTCGTGAAATTTGTACATGACCTCCTGACTATTAAATGTAAAAAAAAAACCAAATTTTAAGAATTCTATCGTCGTTGCTTCAACCACCTTAAGGCTTGAGATAAAAAATGATGAGAAAATTCGGAAAATTTAGTATGTTTCAGTACGAAGTAATAAGGAGGTCGTGGAAAAATTTCACGACGATTAGGAAGCTCGTTTATTAAAAAATTAACATTTTTTTAAGAACAATTTTTCAAACAAATACAAAAAATATTTGGCAATAAACTTGGTTTTGTTTTCGTTGCTTTCGGTATATTGTAGATATTTAAAAATTCAGAGGTCGAAAGAAAAAACTTATCGCAAAGTTATACCAGTTTCCATGAGACTACGTTTGACTACATTTAATTTATTAATGTTAATTGTTCAATAACGAGCTTCCTAATGGTCGTGAAATTTTTCCACGATCCCTCAAACACTTCATTACCTTTTTAATGAATTTTATTTTATTTTTAATTTCGACTAATTTCATTAAATTAATAAATTAACTAAATAATAAATTAAATAAATAAATTAAATACCAAATTTTGAGAATTTTCTTATCCTTCGCGATTTGGGCCTCAACATCCTTAATAAATTCAAAAATTCCTTCGTACAAATAGCCTCACACGTGATAAACGTAAAAAAAAAAAAAACATCTCAATCGTATTTGACAACTTGCTCCGAGTTCTATGCAGATGAGCCTTCTCTCCACATTCTGCAAGTGCCGCAAAGTTGCCTGGCTATACGAATGGCGACTGCAACTTTGAATCCGTGTGCTTACAACTCCGGAGACTGATCGCTCATTGTGAACCGTCACTCAATGTTCTATCATGCTCACCGCGTTACACCTCTGACTGCGTCTTCTCCCTGCGTCCGGTTTGCATCTCCATTCGCTCATTCGATTAACTGACCTCCCGCGAAGCCCAAGTACCGAACGAGCTGAATCGTCTAAGGGATCGCTGCTTTGGAACTAGCGCCACTCTGCAGCTTTGCACAGAGTTGCATCGAATCACTCAAAGATACGACGACCAAGGATTTACTTTCCGCATTTTTTCCCGAGAAAAATATCAACTTTCGCTTAATGAATTCATGAAGAAAGTAAAAAGAAAAATTTGATTTTGTTTCGTACACGACCGCGCGCGAGGGCATCGTGGCAAACTCTCTAAGGAGCAAAGTTTAGCTCGCACTATGCACTTCGGTAATGCCTTTTTTTTATTATTTTCCTGCCTCTCTCTCTCTCTCTCTCTTTTGGTACAGCGTAAAAGTTGGTTGCATAATCACCATAAATGTCCAGGAGATTCGAGACTCTCGAGCACACGAAAGCTTCGTTTAAACTAACCGAGGGCTTGGGAGGATGAAAACTCTTCAAGCTGCGTGCGTGCCGCTACAAACTTGGTGCGCGCGATGGAAGGATTTATTAATCGCAGACACAGCACGTCACTTTGGCTAAATCTTTGCTCGACGAAATCGATAACCAATGACGAACCGCGAACGACCTTCGTTCTCCCGTTTTTTTATCCTTTTACCGCATTTTTCACTATTTTTATGACTCGAAGCAAAATTGCCCCAGGCTCACGTGATTCTGCATTAAAAAACGAAAAGAATGAGCCCAAATGGAGCTCTTTTCGTTAAATTTTAACGGAGATATGAATTTTTCAAAATTTGGGTCATTTAGACCCCAAACCGGAATAGCGAAAAAAAAAAAATAAGGTTACTGTTCGAGGGTTAATCCTAAAACCGTCTCCGTCCCTTTTTCCGTTCGATCTCCCGTTACTAATCGTTTTACAGCATTTTTTACAATTTTTCTGACTCGAAGCAAAATTGCCCCAGGCTCACGCGATTCTGCATTAAAAAACGAAAAGATGAGCCCAAGTTGAACTCTTTTCGTTAAATTTTAGCGGAGATATGAATTTTTCAAAATTGGGGTCATTTAGACCCTGAACCGGAACAGCTGAAAAAAAAAATGAATTTTTCAAAATTCGGGTCATTTAGACCCCAGAATCTCATTTCGTTGCGTTTCAAGGACAGGAGGAAATCGATCGCTGCCTATGACCACGTAAAACCCAAAGATTCATTAGCTCGGAAAAGGCTGATAATTAATCAACGTAATGACGATTAATTAATTGCTCAGGCCAGAGACTCGTAGAGCTTGTTCATTGTAAACTAGTTCATCATCACAAATCTGTGCTGCACCAAGTGCCCTCGAGTACGTGCCATCTATTCACGTTATACTCTTGATTACCCGAGATTAGAATTATAGTCGTTGTAGCTCGCGCCACCAAGCCTTGAATTCCCCGAACAAACGTTTTGAATTAGCAGTGAATTACGACGCGATATGCCTCTCTGTATACAACTGTGTGTTTGCAGTTTGCGGTGGGTGCGAATACGTGTAATTTCTCATGGTTTCGTCGTAGCCTGTGCTTATGCACTCCGAGATCTCGTGTGCACACGAGCTCGCACGAATCTGCGGGCAGTGTCTCTTCCTCGCGGTGAATTCCTTCACACGAGAGAAAAAAAAACATGGAGGTGTTGCTGACAAAAGTTGGCGCTCGCGAATTAGCAGAGACTCTCTATGTGCGGTTTCCCTCGAACAAATAATTCGCTGTCTCGTCTGGATGTGGGGAAAAAGGGTGCAGCAAGGATCTCGTAGTTGCCAGTTGTAACCCTCCCCGCGATTTAATATTCCATAAGCCTCGCGTCTGTGGAAACCCGCCAAGGCATCCATATGCATTAACTTTCCAGAGTATCTTCCATGATAATTATTTCCATTTTTACATTTTTTTATTTATTCCCTCGGCTATAAATATTCAGAGGGATGTTCCGACTGCGTGGATGACGAGGGAATAAGCAATTAATCTGCACACTGGAATGAAATTTCCTTTAAAATCCTCGATTTTTTCTTGAATACGATAAACTCAATATTTTTTTATAATTTCAAAATTTTCGTTATTTTGGCAGTAAATTTGCTTTCTAACGGAATTGTCAGCGAAATTCACGAGTCGCACGACTGAAATTTGCTTCCGAAGAGACTTTCGAAAATATTTCTTGCTGCAATGACACAATTTTTGAAATTATTCGAAAAAACGTTCAATCGAACGTATTGAACAGAATGTCGATCGTTTTTCAATAAAATTTTGTTAAAAATCATCGATATTTGGTTGGATTCGTGAAACTAAATATTTTTTTGATAATTTCAAAATTTTCGTTATTTTGACAGTATTTTTGGTTTCTAACGGAATCGTCAGCGAAATTTACGAGTGGAACGACTGAAATTTGCTTCCGAAGAGACTTTCGAAAATATTTCTTGCTGCAATGACACAATTTTTGAAATTATTCGAAAAAACGTTCAATCGAACGTATTGAACAGAATATCGATCGTTGTTCAATAAAATTTTGTTAAAAATCATCGATATTTGGTTGAATTGGTGAAACTAAATATTTTTTTGATAATTTCAAAATTTTCGTTATTTTGACAGTATTTTTGGTTTCTAACGGAATCGTCAGCGAAATTTACGAGTGGAACGACTGAAATTTGCTTCCGAAGAGACTTTCTAAAATATTTCTTGCTGCAATGACCCAATTTTTGGGATTATTCAAAAAAAAAACGATTAGTCGAACGGAAGAAAAGATTTTTTCGAAATCATTTTTAATTCGAGTTGAATTCTCACTTTCACTGAAAAAGATGGTGAATTAGAAAACTGTCGGTTTGCGAAGCTGTCGATTTTTTTTTCCGAATGTTCGATCTATTGGAATAAAAATGTTTCTCCGTACGAATGACAGAGAGGGATAAAGTTTTTCGTAACAGCGAGAGGTACATATAAATCTTGGTCGATCAACTATGATACACGAGACTAATCCATCCAACGCAGCATTTCCCATTTCAGGCAGAATCCCAGCGGGATCACGGGCAAGATAAAGTGAGAGAAAAACAGAGACGAAGAGAGAGAGGGAGAGAGAGAAAGCGCAATAAATAGCGAGACTGTATGTATAGAGGATGTCGAATGATGGAGTGTTTACACGGAATAAAAGCAGCAGAGCTGTGAGCAATTTTCAATCGATACGAAATGCACCCATCGACTCACTTTTCTGAATAACAATTCGCTCACCCCCAAAGCGCTTATTTATTTTTTCCTCTTTATATAAAAAGTGAAAAGATAAATCAGAGAGTCCATCGGATTTCGTTAATGTTCAGTAACCACGAATTAAAATCCCGTCGCCGTTATGTTCGTCGAAAACGTAATTGACATTTGATATAAAATAAATTCAAGTTTCAATACTAATTCAAATCGCGATTCCCTCTGGCGAAACGTGACCCAATATTTTACTCATTTTTAATTCAATAAATAGCTTCTTAATTAATTAATTATTAAATTAATTATAATTAAATAAATAAATTTAATAAATAAGTTAAACACCAAATTTTGAGAATTTCTTATCGTTCGCGATTCCGGGCTCAACATCCTCAAAAATAGATTCAACTCCCTATCTGAAATAACGAGAATCCCCGATGCTGGGTACTGTTTCCATATTTTCCTGCACGTATGTCTCTCGCTAATGATTCCCTTTCCATATAATTAAGAATAGTCGCATCTGTTTTATTTTTGCTCCCCACGAGTCCTTTTCCTTCGCAGGATTCGGTGCGGAGAAAAAGGCAGAGTTCGTGTATATAAAAGGGATCCGTCGCTAAGGGATTACGTAAAACTGAGTAAACGAAATTATTGACTTAATCAACTGGCTCGTTGGTTTGCAAATGCGCACAAAGTTGCAACCGGTCCCCCTTTGCTTTGATATTAAGGGATGCGCGTTTAAAGTGGCGAGGGGCAATGTTTGCGTATATATATGAATAGAAATCGAGCTCCGTAAAGTGCATCGGAGCAAATGCATATTCCTTTATGCATGAAAATTCGTAATAAGAGAAATATCATAGGAAATAATTTGCAGACATGAAACACGTGACTCGACATGCTGCTACAGCGAAATCTTGGTAAAAGCTTCGCGATTCCCATCCATCTTTCGCTTTTCTCGTATCAGGATTCTCCTGTGACCCGTAAGAGAGAGCAAGAGCGAGAGAGAGGATTGGAAGCAGAAGTTTGGAGAGATGGAAAGCGCGGTTAATATTGCCGCTGGCGCTGATGAAACACGAGAGATGCAGTTCGACGTTCCTGCGATATAATTCGATGAACCTCAAAAAGGTCAAACTGCCCTGTGCCCTTATCCTTCGCGTTGATAAATTTGGTGGAGCGTGGAAAATGTGCAAATGGTTTATCGGAGCACAAGTCGCATGAGCTTGCTGCCATAATCTTATGGGCTCGCGATTATGGGATTGAAAACACGTGGGGAATGTGTAAATTTCTTTTTGATGCAAATTTCATAAATTTATGAAACTCCTTGTCAATTTTCGAATTTGATGCGGCAATTAGGATGGAAACACGAGGATCTCAAAGGTCGTTCGGGAAATGGCAGAGCAGAAAATTTTCTGTCTCGTTTCCCGAATAATTAACGTCGCAAATGCAACGCGCGCGTCGACGTCACAAAAATAATAACCTGCTGAAAATTTAATTACGAAGCTCGTTCAGGGCGCGTGTGCAGTTTCCATCACAATGTGGGCCAAAGAAATTTGACGGGTGCACGCTGCCGGGTCCCATGAACCCGAACGACTCGCCACAAACGTTTACGTATTCATCGGCGTGCAATGATACTTGCATTTGGTCAAATACGTACTCGACTCCATCGCGCATATGACGTTTTCCCATGGCACGCATTCAAACATCCTTCGGAGCCTCACTCACTCGCTGTTATAGCAAAAGTCTTGAAATAGCGAGCGCGACGCGATCTCGTTACATTATACATTGCGCAATGTACACAGACTGTTTATCGATCGGTGGGTTGATCATCGCGAACGGTATATTTATTAATTAATTCACCGAAAAAAAAAAAAAAAAAAATTTAATAAATTCGTTTTTATTAAAAAAGAAGTTTTGCAATAATAAAATAATACAACGTTTCCTATCAGAAGATTGGATTATGAGAGAAAATGATGAAGTTTATGATAAAAATGTTTTCAATTAATTGAACAAATTTTGGATCGTCGATGCAATAAAATGACGAAATGTTTCCTATCGGAATATTAAATTATAAGATTATAGGAAAATGATGAGATTTCCAATAATAGAGTTTTCAATTAATTGAACAAATATCGGATCGTCGGTGAAAAATAATTAACTGTAGAACGGTAACTGTCAAAAACGATCTTTTTCCCTTCGTTCTCCCGTTTTCCAGCATTTTTTACTAATTTTTCGACTTTGAGTAAAATTCCTCCAGGCTCACGTGATTCTGCATTAAAAAACGAAAAGAATGAGCCCAAGTTGAACGCTTTTCGTTAATTTTTACCGGAGATATGAATTTTTAAAAATTCGGGTCATTTTGACCCCAAACCGGAATAGCTAAAAAAAAATAAGGTTACTGTTCGAGGGTTAATCCTAGAACCGTCTCCGTCCCTTTTCTCCTTCGATCTCCCGTTTCTAATCGTTTTACCGCATTTTTGACTATTTTTTTGACTCGAAGCAAAATTGCCCCAAGTTCACGAGATTCTGCATTAAAAAACGAAAAGAATGAGCCCAAGTTGAACGTTTTTCGTTAATTTTTACCGGAGATATGAATTTTTAAAAATTCGGGTCATTTTGACCCCAAACCGGAATAGCTAAAAAAAAA
>JBAJMU010000005.1:14873004-14899793 GCA_037952995.1 Hyposoter didymator
CAGGTTCGTGGATGCAAAAGAAAGAAAAAGGATCTTCGAGACTGAAATTTGAATTGACGATGAAAATTTAGTCGCGTCCTCGAGAGCTATTTCGTTGGAAAACGAAAAATTGCAAAAACTTGAACTTTATCGTGTAAGGACCGTATGCACCGAGGACAAAAATGAAATGTGTGATTCGGATTTTTGGATTCGTTCTACATCGCTCGTTTTTTTTTTGTTTTTTTTTTTTATTATTTGCTTCCATGCTCTTTTCCATGCATATCAAATTTTCATGCATACGAAGTCGAGCACTTTTATTTTATCCAGTGGGGAGGATCGAGAGGGAGCGATAATAAACGATCCTAGAGAAGGGCATGTCCGCGTAGAACGAGGGGCTGGTAAACCGGGTCAACCAGTTCTGTGGATTAAAAAAATGCCAAAATCGAAAAACAGCCGCACGTGGGTTGTCGCAGCTTGATAAACTTTGCGAAAGATGGAGAATTTTTCAATGCCAGAACATAAACACGCAGACATCCGGACATTTTTTCTAAATATGATTTTTCGATGTTTTGGAAAATTTTGAGCAAATTGTCATTGAAAAGTGGAAAAGAAAAAAATCCTCCGTGATACAGGGAAAAAAGGAAATTTCCTCGACTTTACGTTCGTTTTTTTAGTGCAAAAAGGATCCTTGGGGTTTACACGTAAATATAGAATTCCGAATTGCATACATCGGGCGAGAAACGATTCGACACTCGAGGGATGAGTACAGTACAGATGAAACGATTCATTTCCCAATACTGTCGAAACTATTTATTTCGTAGGTATATAACGTTCATCAACAGTTCATCGTTCGATCTGATATACACACAGCGCGTTAAAATAAAAGGAAACTGTACAAATTGAGGAGAATAAAAATCCAATAAAACCTCGAGAACGGACAAAACCAATTGGTCGGTTTTTTATTATCCACCGAAGTACGAATTGCTCGAATTTTTTTTATACAGGAAAAAAGTAATTAAATGGTAAACAAGGGGACACGAGGCTTTCTGACCCAACAGAATCGAGTCAGACATTTCATTGTCATCACAACTCCTGCATTTTTCGTATCAAATTGTTTTTTTTCCTCCAGATTAAAAAAAAAAATTAAAATAAAATTTAAAAAAAAATCAAAATAAAATAAAAAAAAATCGAAATAAAATCAAAATAAAATTGAAATAAGATCAAAATAAAACAAAAATAAAATTGAAATAAAATTGAAATAAAATTGAAATAAAATTGAAATAAAATTGAAATAAAATTAAAATAAAATTAAAATAAAATTAAAATAAAATTGAAATAAAATTAAAATTAAATTCAATTAAAATTAAAATAAAATTAAAATAAAATTGAAATAAAATTTTAAAAAATTGAAATAAAATGAAAATAAAATAACAATAAAATTGAAATAAAACAAAAATAAAATGAAAATAAAATAAAAATAAAGTTGAAATAAAATTAAAATTAAATGAAAATAAAATGAAAATAAAATTGAAATAAAATTTTAAAAAATTGAAATAAAATGAAAATAAAATAACAATAAAATTGAAATAAAATGAAAATAAAGTTGAAATAAAATTGAAACAAAATTTAAACAAAATTTGAATAAAATTTAAAAAAATTAGCATTGAAAATATTAAAAAAAACATTTGCATACGTTTTTTTTTTCAAGAAACAACGACACAGTTCACGACAGTGAGTTCACCGAACACCTCCCCGGAGAAAACTTCCTATCACAATGGTCTAGAGCCCGATCCACCAACCCTGGAGACATCTCCGAAGCCCGTAGCGTCGAGAAGAAAAAAAATAGTTGGCGAGTCAAAGAAGGAAAGAAAGGCGGCAAGAACGTTGGTAATTATAACCGGAGCGTTCGTCGTGTGCTGGTTACCATTTTTCGTAATCGCCATAATGCTACCGGTGTGCGAGCGTTACACCGTGTGCTCCATCAACGAGTACGTCATCGCGTTTTTCCAGTGGCTCGGGTACGTTCATCAAACGTTTATCTCTTTTCTATATTGACGATCGCGATTTTTGTGTCTGAGCGAGTATTTTTTTTTTTTATTTTTATTTTTTTTTCAATTTTTTTGTTTTCGCGATTTTCATCCTTTTCGGAATAAAATTTTCGTTGCTTTTGACTCGTCGATTAAATTCTGTTTCAGATATTTTAATTCGACCCTCAATCCTGCAATCTACACCGTCTTTTCGCCAGAGTTTCGAAACGCCTTCAAGAAACTACTCTGCAGAAGACGAAGAACCGTCGGGAGGAGAATGGCTGGTCGTCATTACATGTAGGAATGGGTTTAAGGGTGAGAAGGCTTTTCCTTCGACATCCAGCAGCACGAAACGTACGACGAACCGCGCCAAGAGTCTTGATCATAACGTAACGGTACAACTCGAACGATAGAAAATCTCTTGTAAAGAGCGGATGTGTATGAGGGAGAGTGTTGTGGAATGGCCAGGAGAGGGAAAACGCGAGGGAATTTTATCGGTTTCGGAATTAATAAACGTTTTTTTTTAATTATCCCAAAAATTGTGTTGATGCAGCAAGAAATATTGTAGAAAATCTCTTCGGAAGCAAATTTTAGTCGTTTCACTCGTAAATTTCGCTGACAATTTCGTTAGAAACCAAAAATACTGCAAAAATAACGAAAATTTCGAAATTGTCAAAAAAATATTTAGTTTATCGTGTTCAACAAAATATCGACCATTTTTAACCAAATTTTTGTTGAAAAACGATCGATATTCTGTTCAATTCGTTCGATTGAACGTTTTTTCGAATAATTTCAAAAATTATGTCACTGCAGCAAGAAATATTTTGGAAAGTCTCTTCGGAAGCAAATTTTGGCCGCTCCACTCGTAAATTTCACTGACAATTTCGTTAGAAACCAAAAATACTGCAAAAATGACGAAAATTTTGAAATTATCAAAAAAATATTTAGTTTATCGTGTTCAAAAAAATATCGACGATTTTTAACAAAATTTTTGTTGAAAAACGATCGATATTCTGTTCAATACGTTCGATTGAACGTTTTTTCGAATAATTTCAAAAATTGTGTCACTGCAGCAAGAAATATTTTGGAAAGTCTCTTCGGAAGCAAATTTTGGTCGTTCCACTCGTAAATTTCGCTGACAATTTCGTTAGAAACAAAAAATACTGCAAAACTACCAAAAATTTTGAAATTGTCAAAAAAACATTTATTTTATCGTATTCAAAAAAATATCGACGATTTTAAACAAAATTTCATTTCCAGTAAAGAGCAACACGAGATTTTCGTAGTTCGTGTTCGTGTCTGTGTGAAGTTTCGTCACGTACGAAGAAATGCTGCTGTACAACGTAACGATAAATTCTTAACCTTTTCACCCTTTCGATCACCGTTTCGATAAAATAATCAAAATCATGATAGAATTTCGATGCGAAAGAGACGCCGGATTCACGAGAATAAAAAAAAAAATGATTCAGTCGCGTGGCTCCGCGGCATGCCGACGATTCGGTAAATTACGTTTTGACCTGCTCGCGGCGGATGCATAATTATCGGAGTTGGAAAAGTATGCAAAAGTAATATATTCCGGAGCACGTTGCTGCTGCGGAGAGAAACCCGGAGGAGAGACTTGGTGCCGGACACGAGATCGATCGCGATGTTTTATACGTGCAACTTTCTGGGACAAAGCGCGTTTCTCGATGAGACGAATAATAATGATAAAAAATGCGCGATGGGAAGAGCGAGCCTTGGCATTATTTTCAAACTCGTAAAAATTTGTTGGTTCATAGTTGAGCGAGCTGGGCGATAAATGTGAACGGGATGATGCAGTTTTATGTTAAGGAGGCTCTTGGTTCGTAGATTGTCGATACGAAACCCTCGATCGTTTCGGGTGGAGTGATTTTTTTGGCGTTTCATGAATTTTCCACTTATTTAACAAATTTTCTATTTTTTTTCGTCACAGTTGGGTTGAGGATTTTTTTCTGGAAGGAAAACGCAATTGCCTGAGAGTTCAAGGGTGTGGAAATTTTTTTTTAACGATATTTTTTATCCCAGGATTAATAATGAAAATTCGAAAATTTCGGTCATCGATTCGCTGCTCGATCAAGCCGATCACTCGATAGTGCGGGACAGGTGGACTGTCCGTGATTCCAAACTTGCACTCATTTTTTTCAAATTCCGAAAAAAAATTCGCACGCGTTTTAGAAAAATCGAGAAATTTGTGTAGAAAAAAAAAAAAACACAAAAAACCAAGTCGAAGGTTAAAAATTGTTTTCGGTTTGTTTGCACGTTTGAAAATCGTGCGTTAGGAATAAAAATTGAATCGGTTGATGACGAGCGATTGGAAAGAGACCGCGCGGTGTTTATTGGGAACTGTGTGCCGGCCAAAGGGCCAGAGATCAACGATCCCGAGCGACTTTAAATCCCGCGCCCCCTGTTTTCCTTCGTTCTCCCGTTTTTTATCGTTTTATCGCATTTTTCACTAATTTTTTGACTCTAAGCAAAATTCCTCCAGGCTCGCGTGATTCTGCATTAAAAAACGAAAAGAATGAGCCCAAGTTGAACGCTTTTCGTTCATTTTTACCGGAGATATGAATTTTTCAAAATTCACGTCGTTCTAGGGTTAAAATTGCATGAAAATAAAATATTTCGCTTTGAAAAGCGAAAATAAATTTAAAAAATCGGGACCACGAATCGTTTCCTTCGACAGGGGAATAAATTTTTCATTACGACGTTTATTTTTATTTTTTCTGAGCAAATAAAGAAACGACGATATTAAGGTCAAGTAAATTTTTCTCAAATGGAAAAAACCTAGAGAATCGAATATCGTGATTCGGTGCGGGTGATAATATTGGGAAATGGAGCGGAACACTACGCGAGCGCGAGTGTGTCCTCACGCGATTCGATTCAGTGATTTCTTTTTTTTTCTACATTTTTCCTTTTGTTTCTCAAACGAAGAAGAAAGAATGAAATGTTTCCAAGCGGCTGCTCGGCTATTTATATGTCCGAGGAAACAAATGAAGGGGGTTATCCACACGTGAAGAAAAATTGATACTCGGGCTGCTGCGAGAGTCGAAAGAATCAATGGAAAGCAAAAAAGTGTCGACGTGCAGTCGATGCAAAGGCTCAGCCCAAAAATTCCTTCGTCTCGTCCAAATTAATACAAATTTTGAGACTGGACTCAGCAAGGACTTGCTGGACACAAGGTCCTTGAAAAAATAAAACGAACAAGAAGGAGCTCGCGTCGACGAACACGTAGTAAGCAAACTACCCATGAACCTGGATCAACAACGTTGCCCTTAACGAATCTCCGGAATCTCAGTTGTTCCAGCGAGCCCGAGGATAAGCTCCGGACAGAATATAATCCCCGGATTTTCATTATTACGATGGAAAACCTAGCGAGCGAATAATCGCTTCGTAACTATTATTTTCCCATTAAACTCGAGCCCACGAGATACGTATTGACGATTCTAAAGTTAAAGCTCTCGCGAGCGAGACTCGGATAAATATTTATTACATGTAAATACGTTAAACTATGGACAAAAGTGAAAAATCTTGAAAGATTTATATTTAGGAAAAAAAAAAAAAAACTCATCGTAAAAATCGCCACGAAATGGCAAATCAAATTTTCAAATCTCACGCTCAAGGCACTGGGAGAAAGTATAAGAGCAAGACTGTATTATTTCTGTATTCTCAAAAAAAAACCTAAAAAAGTTGATCGCGATCGAAGAAAATAATAAAAATCAATAAATCTACGGAGTAACATCGCGATGAATCGACGTTCAATTTTTTTCAAACTTTTTCTCGATATTTAAAGAAAACTGAACAAGTTCATTGATCGAGGGGAAAAGAAAAAATGAAAAAATCACCTTCAGGGAGTAAAATCGAAGAATCGATCATGAATTTCGTTCAAATTTTTTCTATATTTAACCCTGGAACGGGACCCTCATTTTTTTTTACCTATTCCGATAATCTCGACTCAAAAATGACTCCAATATTGAAAAATTCATATCTCCGGTAAAATTTAACGAAAAGCCTTCCGCTTGGGCTCATTCTTTTCGTTTTTTAATGCAGAATCAAAAAAAAAATCGTCAAAAATTTGGTAAAACGATAAAAAAGCAGAGAACGAAGGGAGAAAGACGCCGGGGCCGTTCCAGGGTAAAAAAAAAACTTGAACATTTATTTATCACGCTCAGTGTCCGTTTTGGCAACGATCTGGGCTCAAAAATTGCTCCAATTTTGAAAAATTCATATCTCCGGTAAAATTTAACGAAAAGGCTTCTCCCTGGGCTCATTCTTTTCGTTTTTTAATGCAGAATCCAGAAAAAAATCTTCAAAAATTCGGTAAAACGATAAAAAACCAGAGACCGAAGGGAAATTAGGAACATTAGGAATAATGAGCGTAAAATAAAATAGGAATTGAATGTTTAATCAACAAATTGTGAAGAACTAATGATAACGCGAGTGATTTGCAAGATACTTTGTACGTGCGGGTGAGTCATTAATAATAACTGTTGGGCATTAGTGTACAATTATTTATTTTCCATGTATGCTCGTTCGGGGAGTTCATCTCGTTGCGAATAATATCGTTAGCGTTGTGCAGCCGCGGGGATAAATGAAATATTCATGAAATCTCGTGGCCATTCATCGTGCGTATGCTCATTAAACGAATCAAGCATTGGGATGTCTCGTCATCACAACGAGAATAATGTAAATATGTACAATAAAATTTTCTATTAGAATAATAACGAGAATGTTAAAAAATAATAAGAAAATCAAAAAAATAAAAAAACAAAAAAACGTATACGCAAATGGAGTGTGTATGGAAAAATGAGCATCTGTTCGAATTGACAAAACTCAAGTTCCCAACGTTGGAATGCAGGACAGAATCATTTATTTTCGTTATTTAATTAAAATTATTCAAATTAATTGAAAATTTATTTATTTATTCATGATTATTAATTTATTATTATTATTTATAATTAATTAATGAATTATTTTTATTAATTATCGTTTTTAATGATTATTATTAATTCATTATAATTATTATTCTTATTTATAATTAATTAATTAATTATTAATTATTATTATTTATTAATAATAATAAGTATTATTAATTAATTAGTTATAAATAAATAATAAATTATTCAAATTATTTTTAAAAAATTAAAATTTTCGGATCGTGAAAAAAATATTCCTCCAAATATATTCGAAAAATATTCGTTTTAAATGATTATTATTAATTAATTGTAATAATAATTATTATTAATTAATTAGTTATAAATAAACAATAAATTATTCAAATTATTTTTGAAAAATTCAAATTTTTGCATCCTGAAAAAAATATTCCATGAAAAATCGTGAGCTCTTGAGCAACAAAGATGATTTCGTTGCATTCCAACGCGGCAAACTTGGTCGTGGTTCGAATTTTGAGAAAGAGAGAAAAATAAAGTCAATGTGATTCGTGTAAGGCGTTTAAGAATAGTCGATGTTAATAATCGTGTCGTCTCGATGATTTGGTATATTTCCTGTATAAGAAAAAAAACACCGACGCGATCGAGCATTCTTAATCGTTCACCTTACACTTCTCCATGTTATTAATATATTCTATAATTCATTATATTATATTCTAAAACGTATTGAGCCCTCCGTGGTCGCCTGGGGTCAAAATAACCCCGAGCGCGATTTTGAGCTGGAATTACGGGTGCCCGAAGAAATTTTTTTTTTTTTTTTACACTTTGCTTCCTTGCTGATTTTTTTTCGCCATTTTGAAAATTTGGTAAAAAATTTTTGGCACGGTATTCTCATTCCGAAAGGTTCGAACTTGTGTCCTGAATTTTTTCGTGTCGTTCGGAACGATACTGGCTACGTGGCAAGCGTTTAAACCTGCCTGGGGTCATTCAGACCCAGTGCTTCCTCGCTGATTTTTTTTCGCCATTTTGAAAATTTGGTAAAAAATTTTTGGCACGGTATTCTCATTCCGAAAGGTTCGAACTTGTGTCCTGAATTTTTTCGTGTCGTTCGGAACGATACTGGCTACGTGGCAAGCGTTTAAACCTGCCTGGGGTCATTCAGACCCAGTGCTTCCTCGCTGATTTTTTTTCGCCATTTTGAAAATTTGATAAAAAATTTTTGGCACGGTATTCTCATTCCGAAAGGTTCGAACTTGTGTCCTGAATTTTTTCGTGTCGTTCGGAACGATACTGGCTACGTGGCAAACGTTTGAACGTGCCTGGGGTCATTCAGACCCAGTGTGACCACGCAGGGTCTAAAATACTTCGGAGACATGGAGGAATAAAATCTTCTAGATGGAGAAACTGGTTGTACAAATAAATAAATTAAGAACGAGGAACAATCAATGAAAAATATATGAACGAAAAAGTCGAAGGCGGTGTTTGCGACTGTAGAATATATTCTAATATCTGTGTCTAAAGGAAACAAAACCAAAAGATATTGAATTATTTCGTTGTTTATAATCTTAACGTGTTAAGAAATTTCCCTAAATTCTAAGGACCAAATAATCCGTAGATCGATCTCATGGACGTGCGTACGACGAAAAGAAAACGTCAAGAAATTTTATTCTACTCGCGATCGGTCAGTGATACGTATCTCGATTTTCACAAAATGTTTAATTAAGAGCGACATTTTGTTCGTTGAGAAATTATTTATTTACTCCGGTCCTGTGTCAATGGAGAGCGAGGCGATCGTACTGACGAAGGGAGACAGAAAAAAACTTGGAGTTGTTCGGATGTGTGTGTGTGTGTGTGAATCTCTACCGAAAGCCCGTCATATGGTAATAACGATAAATCTACGAAGCCTTTCCGATCAAAGAGTATCTGACTGAGACGTAATCGATATTTTAAAAAACTTGCATCGGTGTAATTGCATAATAAAATAAGAAAAATGCACTTCTCGGTATGACTAAAAAAATGAGAGTGAGAATTTGGAAACATATAAAAAAAAACAAAAATTAAAAATTAAAAAAAATCACAAAATGTACGAGCGCGAGGATTCGCGATTGAAAAATAAATTTTAGGTCATTAAGTGTTTGATTTATTTTCAACTATCAATGGCAATAAATGAAGAAAATGGTTATTCTAAAATGCATGTTTGTTCGTTTCTTGAACGGTGCAGCATCGTTTTTTCCGAATTATTAATCGTGACGCACAATCACTTTTTTCTCCATGTTTTCTAACAAATTCCGCGACAAAATTGTCGTGGAAGAAAAAAAAACCGACTAAATACGATTTTTTGAAATACCAAAACCTCGGGAAAAAAATCTTTCGAATGGACGTAAAAATTCAATGAAATTCTTCAACTCCTGCGGTTTATTAATTTAGCACTTTTTGGACGAGTAAATTTTCAATTTTTCAACCCTCGAATTTAGCGAAATATATTTTTTTTCCCTGCTGGCTACCTACAGTCTTAACCCTGGAACGATAACCCGGGGTCAGAAACGACGATTTTCCAAAATTTGAATTTTTCCAAAATTTGAATTTTTCCAAAATTTCAATTTTTTCAAAATTTCAATTTTTTCAAAATTGGAATAGAAAGAAAAAAAAATAGGGTTACCGTTCTAGGGTTAAGAACTACGATGTGTAGATAAGAGTCTCGGACGTTTCGACGAATGGTCGTGGTTGCGGCTGCAAGCGGACTATAAACACGGAGCAGCGGCGACGACGATTCGCCGAACACTTCACCGTGCGGCGTAAGAAACAAAACAAAGTTCCATTCGAGCAAAACGACGCTTATTATATTTTAAGTTAACGCGCTTCGATGTACGAGCTGCATTGTGAAATAAAAGTTGATCTGAATAAAGGAAATAAATTTTTTAGCCCCGCCATTTATTTCGTTTTTTCGCGTGGCTTTTTCCTGAAAATCGCATTGTTTTTTTTTTATTTTTTTATATTTTTGTTTTTTTTTCGTACACGAGGCTCCGCGTGGCCTGACTAACGACCTGTAGAGCGAGAGAAAAACGATAGTGTTGCAAAATAAGAGGCACGCAGTCGTGTCGGAGAAACTTCAGAGGATTGAGAAGCTTTTGTCGCGGATTGCTCGTGGATCCGGAACGACGCGATGTCAAACGAGGAAAAATATGAAACGCGAAAAAAAAATGGCGTTCGAGACTCGCGAGCGAAGAAAAAAAAAGCTTTTTGTCCCGAAATGGTTTTTTGTATCCGGGGATAATGGCTCGAGCTCCTTGGCCACGAGCACTCGTTATTTTTGGGAGCCTTGTAAACATTTGGGTCAAATAACTCGGACGTACGTTTCGAGGAACGCGAGCTCAATCGTTCGACCACGACGACGACGACAAAGACACTTTGGTGAATTTATTACGAAACATCGCAACGTGTGTGTGTTTCACGTTGAAAATGTTTCAAAGTTTTGGCAGCAGAATTTTTGGGAACACGAATTCCGGAATTCGACGTCGTGACCTTGACACACTACGCCGAGAGAGGAAAGCTTACTCGCGCGAGCAGCGACGCGGATTTGTTTACTTTCTTAGGAATTCATCGATTCACGCCTAGAACGCGGTGACTCGGGGTCAAAAAGACCCTGGGCGAGTTAAAATCCTTTTCTCCCTTCGTTTTCCCGTTTTTTATCGTTTTACCGCATTTTTTTACTAATTTTTTGATTTTAAGCAAAATTGCCATAAGCTCTCGTGATTCTGCATTAAAAAACGAAAAAAACGAGCCCAAGGAGAAGCCTTTTCGTCAAATTTTACCGGAGATATGAATTTTTCAAAATTGGGGTCACTCAGACCCCAGATTTCGTGGACGAATAGAGAGAATCGATTATTTCGATCGATTTTCGTTTTTTTTAATCGAAAATCAATTTTTCATCGAAGGAATGAATTTTCGGAATTTTATTTATTCATACGTGAAATAATAATCGAATTATTTTCATAATCATGCGTTCCACGTAGTCCCGAAATGCAACTGTAAAAAGTAGGAAAACACTGGGAGCTCCTAGGACACTGACCTTTGGAATGTTGAACGGGGACGCGGTTAGACAATGGCGGCCGCTCGGCAGGTGAATTGGGAATATTCGAAAATTGTGGCGATGCGAGCGTTGGAAAACATATTTTTCATAGGCTTTCACGATCTCTGGCTGTTTAACGGCGTGTGGTGAATCTGGGATTGGGAAGAGAATCAAAAAGTATTTGAATATCCATCTGATATGAGGACCGAACATCGCAGGACGCGATCGTTCCATCGCGAGACGAAATCTACAAGTGAGAGGAGACGAACGCGCGCGAGACGTTTCGCCTCTAGCGTGTAAAGGCGCAACTAAAAGTTATTGACGAATGAGCGTTTTTTAAAATCTCATGAAAACTGCTGACGCGCGCGATGCAGCGGAACAAAAATATTCGAGGAATAAAGAAAAAGAAAATAAAAATCAAAACTCGCGACGTAAATGCAAACAAACGGTAAAAAAAACATCGAGACGCGACGATATTTGCCGAAAAAAAATGACGTTCTCGTCGTAACTTTTGGCCAATCAAAATGGAGAATTCCATTGTTTACAAAAAACATGAAAACTGCGCGTGATGCCTGAAGATTGTTGCGATCTTTATCGGCTTGAAACTTGTGATTTAATTCTTCATGGATTATTTTTGTACTCCAAAAAAACTAAACAAGTTGATCGCGATCGAAGAAAATAATAAAAATCAAAAAATCTACGGAGTAACATCGCGATGAATCGACGTTCAATTTTTTTCAAACTTTTTCTCAATATTTAAAGAAAATTGAACAAGTTTATTGATCGAGGGAAATAGAAAAAATGAAAAAATCACCTTCAGGGAGTAAAATCGAAGAATCGATCATGAATTTCGTTCAAATTTTTTCTGTATTTAACCCTGGAACGGGACCCTCATTTTTTTTTACCTGTTCCGATAATCTCGACTCAAAAATGACTCCAATTTTGAAAAATTCATATCTCCGGTAAAATTAAACAAAAAGCCTTTCGCTTGGGCTCATTCTTTTCGTTTTTTCCTGCAGAATCCAAAAAAAAATCGTCAAAAATTCGGGAAAACGATAAAAAAGCAGAGAACGAAGGGAGAAAGACCCCGGGGCCGTTCCAGGGTAAAAAAAAAACTTGAACGTTCGTTTCTCACGCTCAGTGGCCGTTTCGGCAACGATTTTCCGTCGTGACTGTACGACGTAGCTCGAGAAGCACAATCCAAAGAGTCACACAGGCAGCACAGTCACGCCCGAGCGCCCGACCTAGCATAAACACGATGAGCCCGACCCCCCACTATCCCGAGCGTTTCGACGCTCGTATTAGCAGCTCCGATGTAGCATCGTAGTAAACGACGACCCCACCATAACCTCACTCGCGCCAGTCCAAGATGGATGCTGCTCATCTTCATTCGGCTTGGACTCGGTGAAAGAAAAAAAAAAAAAAAACGCCAAGAAATAAAAGTCGCGATCGCATAGTAAAAAAAATAAATGTCGCCGCGTAGTTTCGATCGTAAGATTCTCGTTACGTAAATAAGGAACCAGCATTGTTGTCACCGAGTGTTTTTCAACGAAAATGAACTCGATGAAAATGGAAAATTCGACGAATCTCAAAGCTGCGAAAGATTTCTCATGAGTGAACGTCGTTAAATGTCGAATAATAAGAAATATAATGGACGTCGTCGATGACGCCGAAGGGCCTCTCGACCCCCGGATACAGGTTTGTTTATCTTTTTGATTCTCGAACATTTCTGCTTTTCCTTTTGCCATTGTCGTTCTCACTGACAGCCAGTAGGTTATGAACGTAAACCAATTGCTTTGTGACACCTGACACAGCCTTGCACGGTGTCCCACTTTGTTTACGAAATGTCAAGTCGCCCCGTCGTTGTTTTTCGTAATTTGCACGATTGATGTGAAAAAAAAAATTGCAATTCATGAGACAGTCGCGAAAATAATGTTCGTGAATAAAAAATCAACATTTCGATGTTTTTTTTGTCCAAATGGCGAAAATTAATTTTTTCCTTTTCGTCGATTAGTCGTTCGGAAGATCGATCGAGTTTCTCGCGTTTTTTTTTCCATCGAGCTCAAAGTTATCGCTGCCGCAAAATTGCGACTGGCAACTTTGGAGCCCGACGCGCGTGCAACCAGGAAATTTGAAAGATTTCAATCGTGCGACGTCCGTTCTACGACTTTTCTTTGTTTTAGATCGAGCTGGAAAATCTAAACACAGCGACTGACAATATAAACAAACTTGAGATAGAATTGGACGTAAGTTTCGATTTTCGCGCGTCGTGTAGAAAAATTTCTCGAGAGTCGAAATTCCTTTCGACTCGTTAGCGACTAACGAGGGAATTTCATTGAAAAATTATTTTATTTCGTTAAGGAAGCAAATACGGCGTTCGGCCAACTTTTGTCCGAGTCGACGCGCCGCTCTGCGGATCTTTCCAATAAATTGGGAGCCAGTTGCATCGACAGAGCGAGATGTTATTACGAAGCTCTGGAAGTCGCTCGCCAAGCGAAGGTTCGTGGGTTTTCAATGACGTTGATAATTTTATGGCCGGACGCAGAATTTTCAAGTTGATTTTGTTCGCTCGTAGGTCCAGTGTCAGTACCAGGCGCAGTTGTTTCAAAGAGCGAGCGAGATTCACGCCGCGGCAAAGGAGACTGTGGCTCTTGCAGAAGCGAGATTCATGGCTCATCAACACGAATGGAACTTTGATCAAGCTTGGCAGGACATGCTGAATCATGCGACGATTAAGGTCTTGCGGAATTCAAAATGTTTAATCCTTTAGTTTATAACGCTTGGAGCGGGTAGACTTTGACCCCAAAAGTTTTATGGCACTGATTGTTTGGCAGCCAATGGCAACTAATAATCGATTCAATTGAATAATTGCTGTGATGAATTGTTGTTATGAAATTAGATAACTGGATTTATTTGAAATTTCATTTTTAATTTATTTGAAAATTATTTGAAATTTATTTGAAATTAATTTGGAATTTATTTGAAATTTATTTGAAATTTATTTGAAATTTATTTGGAGTTTATTTGAGATTTATTTTGAATTTATTTGAAATTTATTTGAAATTTATTTGAAATTTATTTGAAATTTATTTGGAATTTATTTGAAATTTATTTGAAATTTATTTAAAATTTATTTAAAATTTATTTGAAATTTATTTGAAATTTATTTGCAATTTATTTGGAGTTTATTTGAGATTTATTTTGAATTTATTTGAGATTTATTTTGAATTTCTTTAAAATTTATTTAAAATTCATTTAAAATTTATTTGAAATTTATTTGCAATTTATTTAAAATTTATTTAAAATTTATTTGAAATTTATTTGCAATTTATTTGCAATTTATTTGCAATTTATTTGAAATTTATTTGAAATTTATTTGAAATTTATTTGAAATTTATTTGAAATTTATTTGAAATTTATTTCAATTTTATTTGAAATTTATTTAAAATTTATTTAAAATTTATTTAAAATTTATTTGCAATTTATTTGAAATTTATTTGAAATTTATTTAAAATTTATTTAAAATTTATTTAAAATTTATTTGAAATTTATTTTGAATTTATTTTAAATTTATTTTGAATTTATTTCAAATTTAATTGAAATTTATTTAAAATATATTTCAAATCAATTATAAAACATGGAGATTTACTGGAAAAATGGATATTTACCGGAAAACACGATATGAAAAGCGCCAGGGGTCAAATAGAGCCAACATGCACTCGTGTACTCGCCGTGTTGATAAAATCATGGAATAAAATTGTTTGGGAATGAATTGAAAATGGCAGGTGATGGACGCGGAAAATCAAAAGGCTGAGTGCGGTCGTGAACATCACCGAAGAGCGACTTTGTGCCACGACGCCGAAATGAAGGTTCAACAGTTGGAGGAAAAGTATCGAAGATCTATAATAAAAGCCCAACCCTATTTCGAGATAAGAACTCAGTACGAACAAATGATGGCGACGCAAAAAGAGTGCGTCGAGCGACTCCAAAAATCTGTGAAAGAAGCTAAACGTTCGTACTCGGCGAGTTTTCGAGCTCTCGAGGACATTAGCAATCAAATTCATCAGCAGAGACGAGATTACGGTGAGGCAACATTCTCAACAGCATTTTGTAGCTTTTTATCCGAACAATTGACCGCAAAATATCGAGAAACAGAAAAATCATTTTTCGTGAATACAAAGTGCACACGAAATTCTTCAGTTCACGGTTCAAATATTTCTGTTTTCTATTTAGATATGGTAGCGAGTGGACCGAGGGAACCGGGAGTCGGTGCGGAGCTGATAAGTCCCGAGGATAGTTTAAATTACGACAATGGACTCGACAAAGTATCCCTGAGCCGAGTCAATTCGATCGCGAGCTCGAGCGACCCAGACGCCGAAGACAGAAACAAAGACTTTGATGTAAGTTTACCTGAACATTTCATTTCTCATAAAATAATAATTAATTATTTACACAAGGAAACTCAATAAACAAAATAATTTCAAAAAAATGAATAATTACATTAAAATGATGAATAAAAAATTATTATTATTCTAAAATAACAAAAATTGAATAATAAACATAAAAATTCATAAATTCAATTAAAATAATGAATTATTTATATAAATGTAATTGACTAATATCAATTATTATTAAATATTGATTTTATGGTAAAAATAATCGATTATCATCAATAAAAATAAACAAATTTCAAAAAAATTAATAATAACATTAAAATGATAAATAAAAAAATTATTATTATATTGAAAATAACAACAATTAAAGAATTAACATAAAAATTCATAAATTCAATTGAAATAATTGATTATTTATATAAATATAATTAATAAATATAAATTATTATTAACAAAAACAAATTAATAATGAAATTAATAAATATGATGAAAATATTTATTTAAATATAATGAAGAAATAAAAATTATTATTAAATATGGTTTTTATGGTAAAAATAATTGATTATTATTAATAAAAATAAAATAATTGACAATAAAATTAATCAATATGATAAAAATATTGATCCAAATATAATAAATTAATTTCAATGATTAATTTTTGGGTAAAAATGATTGTTATTAATAAAAATTCAAAAAAAATAACGATGTTGATGTTTATTGTTCAGGATATTCGCGATCTTCAGAAACGAGTGGACCAACTGGGTGGTCGTTCGATAGATGGGAGCGAATCGGTTCCGAGCCAGTGGGAATTGGAGCTGCAAGCGAGTATGGAAAAGTTGAATAATTTGTCGATGAAAAATGCTCAATGGGGCATCAGCGAAGGAAAAGACGAAGCCGATCGCGCTGAAGATGATTGTGGCGTCAGGGAAAAAGAAGTTTCCGAGGATTGTTCACGCGTCGGTCAACAAGTCGACACGAAATCTTTGAAAAACGATGAAAACGAACAAAAAAAACTGCCAATCGATTTTCAAATATTGCGGAAACTAACGGCCAACTCGAGCATCACCGGATCGAGCTGCGACGTTCGACAGTCGTTCGCACAGAGCCCCATAAACTCAATTCTCAACAGATCGAAAATCGCGATTAGAAACAGCATTTCAAAGTCACTGAGCAACAGTCCCGTGAATATGAGCTTCGGGTTCGCGAGATCGAGGACGGACAGCGAAAGTTGCGAGAGCGAAAAAACGGAAAAAAATGAAAATGATAATAAAAAAAATGAAAATTGGATTTCGAGGGATCGGGGCGAGAGCGAGGAATATAAAGTTTTGCGGGTCAACGAAAATTCAAGTGTTTCGAGAATCGGCCACAATTTTCGAGACTCCAAAGTGCCAAAATCTAAGGAAATTGCCATCGGCCCGGAAACGACGAATCAGACGTTTACGAACGATAAATTGGACCCTAAAAAGTTGACGCAGTTCGCGTCGCACAGCGTCGACTCCACGCCCGTCAGATCGAAACCCCCGCTCTGTCGCGTCACCGCGAAATCTCTCGATCACGACAACGAACGTCTCGTCGAATGTCCAAGCTTGAAAAAAATTCCTGCTGCTAAAACTTCGAGCATCAGGGAACTGCCGCTTCTCTCACTTTTTGATAAAACCAACAAAACCTCCATGTCCAAGGACAAGAGCTGCAGCATGATTAATCTCGCGGAAAAACACAATTTAAAGACTTTACTCGATAATCCAGATTTACGGAGCATTCAGACGGTTAGCGTTGAACGATTGGCCTGCGCGAGAAACAATTTGATGAACGAACACTCGGAAACTTCGAGAACAGCCAATAAATGAGAAGGAATAGAAATTTATTAGGAAATAATGATTTTTTTTGAAAATGCAACACGAAATTGTCAAGCAAGCGATCAACTTGTGATACATTTTTATCGAACGTATTTATCCGCGATTTTTCTCAATTTTTTCATTTTTTTTTTTCATTTTTTTCAAAGTTTCGAGGGAAAAATTGAAGCAACGGAGTTTGCCAGATTTTTTGGACGAAAAGTCGGACCTCGAGGGGAGAATATTTGCTCCGGGTCGCCACGATGGCCTCGAGTAGATTGCGAAAAAGATTTTTGAGCAATTTTTTGATTTCGCGACTCCGCAAACATCGAAACGTGCTCGTGGGAGAAAATCAGCAGCTCGACGCACTAATTTACAGTATCGAATGGCTCGGAGCTCTCTATTATTTATCGAGACATGAAAAAAAAAACGTTTGCTGCTTGGACTAGATTGCAATCGTCGCAACGAACTCGAGCGACTGGCAGTCGATCGAAAAACCGCTCGGAAGTCTACAGCTCATTGACGATTGTTGTCCTGGTCGGATTGATCGAGTTGGCCACTGGAAACGCAGCTATTTTCTTTTTCGTTGAGTCGATACAAAAGTTTTCCATTTTTTTGGCTCGTGTGTAAATTGTTGCATATACGAGGAGAAGAAATTTTTGGAGTGGCCAATCGCGTCTGTAGAAAAAAATGCGAATTTTTGCGAATTTTAGGGAAGGAAGAAAAAACAAGTTTGTAACTTGTGTGAACCCGAAACGTGTGACACAATGTTTCGAGGGTTATTTCATTCGTTGAACGGTATAAATCGACATCCATTATTCCTATGAACAGTTGATATTACGACGTAAACTCATAGATCGTAGATCAATCATAAGAATAATTATTTAAACGATTTCAAATATTTGTAAATAACGTTAGAAACTTTAAATCCTCTAAAGATGAATTCATCTAGCCTTATTTACACTTTTAAACGAATAAGCTGCGTGTGAGCATCTGTGTTCATGCGGATACAGATTTTTATGGACATGGATGGCGAGCACGAGGATCTGCACGGAGAGAATTATAACTGAGAAATAATCGTTGAGGAATGAAAACGAGAGACGACGTTAAATTTCGAGTATTTTCTTTTTTTTTAATCCTAGAACGGTGATCTTGTTTCGTTTTACTTATTCCGATAATCTGGACTCAAAAATGACGACAATTTTGAAAAATTCATATCTTGGGTAAAATTGAACAAAAACGCTTCCGCTTGGGCTCATTCTTTTCGTTTTTTAATGCAGAATCCAAAAAAAAATCGGTAAAACGTTAAAAAACCAGAGAACGAAGGGAAAAAGGCCTCGGAGCCGTTCCAGGGTAAAAAAAAACTTGAACATTTATTTATCAGGCCCAGTGGCCGTTTTGGCAACGATCTGGACTCAAAAATGACGACAATTTTGAAAAATTCGTAGCTCCGGTAAAATTTGACGAAAAGAGTTCAACTTGGGCTCATTCTTTTCGTTTTTTAATGTAGAATCACGTAAGCCTGAGGGAATTTTGCTTGGAGTCAAAAAATTAGTGAAAAATGATGTAAAACGATTTTAAAAAATGGGAAATCGAACGGCGCGGGATGCAAAGTCGTCCGGGGTCGTTTTTTCGACTCCACGTCACCGTTCTAGAGCCATCAGGAAAATTTTTTGACCCCGCGAATGAAAGATTGCTCGGAACTGAAATTCGTCTCTATTTTTCGTCCTCGTAACGACGATTTTTCGGCTTTAATTCTTCAAGTGTTTAGATATAGGAATGGCCGTACAAAAGAAAAACTATTTCGTATTCGGTGAATCGTTCCATTTATTGTAATTAATGTTTTTATTGGTACGTCGCTTCGCGCGAGATTATAACGATTCGAATCTGTTTTTTATTGCCACGTGCGTTACTGTGAATCAAAACGAATACTCTACATCCGTTTTTTTTTGTTTTTCATAACTTTTTATTTGCGACCTACCAACGGTGACGAATAAAGAAAGATTACAGTGAAAATTTCTCAGAGTCCGACTGATTTTTTTCAGCTTCCGACCGAGTTTCCTCGTCCCCTCATCCGGGAGGCACTCCGAATGGAAAAAACTGTGCAAATTTTTTCGATTTATTTATTTTTTTCGATATAAAGTTGCGATCAAGTTGACTGAAATATCTGGCGGCACTTTGGATCATCTCATCGTCAGTTGCATCGCTTGAACGTGACCGTGAAACCACGAGATTCTAGCAACGCTGTACCATTGACCACAGACGTTTGGAATGTGTCGATTTTTCATTTCCCTCGATCGCAAGACAACTCTCGACAAACGCAAAGGAAATGAAGAATTCATTTTATTTCTCAGCAACATTTGGCGAATTTGGAAAAGCTTTTCCTTTAGTTGGTCAGACAGTTTTTTTAAAAACGTAAGAATTCTAAATTTTTGGCTTCAGGTTTTTTTTACGGACGAAATGGTTTTCGAGCCTAAATTCATTAGAAAAATTTATTGAAAATTGACCAAAGAACAACATACTCCAATTCCAAGATTTTTCGAGGTATTTTTTACGTAATAAACACAATTTCGAAATAATTTTACGACCGATTTTTTTGAAAAATGAAATAAAGCTTCTTCGATGTTGCATAAAAGTGTGTGCAAAGTTTTAAGAGGCTCCACCATTTAGAAATNCAAAGTTTTAAGAGGCTTCACCATTTAGAAATGGAAATATTTAATGTTGGAAATTGCAACTTTTAACACGAGCTCTTACGAGAAACTACTAAAAATTGTGATTTTTGATTTGCGAGCCCAAGTTCATTGAAAAAAGTTGTTACAAATTGACTAAAGAACAACATACTCCAAATCTAAGATTCTCCGAGGTAATCTGTATTTTTTACGTAATAAACAAAATTTCGAAAAAATTTTACGATCGATTTTTTTGAAAAACTGAATAAAGCTTCTTCGATGTTGCATAAAAGTGTATGCAAAGTTTTAAGAGGCTCCACCATTTAGAAATCGAAATATTTAAATATTTCGATTTCTAAATGGTGGAGCCTTAGAAATGGAAATTATAGACTTAGAAATTAGAAATGGAAATATTTAATGCTGGAAATTGCAACTTTTAGCACGAGCTCTTACGAGAAACTACTGAAAAATGTGATTTTTATGAATAAATATTTCGACTTCGACATGGCGAAAGCTCTTAAAATTGCGCGAGCCATTTTAGCTCTGTGTTGCAAATTTAAAGGAATTCTATGGATAGAAAATTTAGCATACAACGTCCTTAACGAAAAAGAACATGAAAAGTGTCAGAGCTGCTAAGGGAGGAGGAGGAGGAGGCTTGTATTTTGCAGAGTTGAATGCGATTATGCGGGCACTCGAAGCCTTTTATGTTTCCCTCGTAAATTCCAGCCTACTCTAGGCTCATATTTAGAGCCCTACGATACATAAAACTTGTCGCTACGTAGCCTATAAATCCTGCGAGAAAATGTCCTGGGAATCTTCGATTTTAACGACGAAACGTTGCAGCAAAATAGACAGAATTTCCGCTTCGATTTTATATCATTTTTGCCTCATTTTATTGGACCAGTTAGAACAGACTCTGGCGCCCGAGAAGATAAATGGTCAGGAGCATCGAAAATGCTTTTTTTTATTTATCGAACCATTCCACGTCCGCCGGATTTGGCCGCTGGAAAAAATCATCGTTTTATTCAATTTTTCAGTTTCTTGGATAGAAGGCGCGGGGATATTTGTCCCGTTTGAAAATTTTTGTCGTATTTTTGCTCCTGGAGAGGGAAATATTCAGCAGCCTCCACGTCCATATAATCGGCAGCTTTGCTGGGTAAACACAGTGTACGAAGCTGCTCGACAGAGAGGACGAACAATAAGTTGATCGTTTTTTCACTCGATCTCGATAAATCCTTTTTTTCGACGACGTAGCAATTTTTTTGGGGAATCAATGGGGCGAGAAATGGTACGACAGAAATGACTGTGAACTTTTAGTCTTAGAGAAATTTTATTCTGCTGTTTTAATCGATAAAAAAGATGAAAAAAATTTGAACAAAAAATCAAAAAGTTTTAATTAGAAAAATCGAATTTTTGCAGATTTTAAAAATTGTCACGATCCTGTGGCTCGCGAATGAGTGCAGTGGGCGATTGATAAATTTTCAAAATTCATTGACCAACGAATATCTGCAGAAAAGTGAAATGAAAATTGAGGAGGACGTGACGAGGAATCGGAGGCTCGTGGATCCTCGTGATTCGGAGGTCGAATGGTCGACCTACAGCGTTCGTGAGCCAAACGTAAATTTTTCTACGTCGCGATCCTTTTTCCACGAAAGTTTCGAGCGAATATTCTCAAGCGTTGCTTCGATCTCGTCGACAGGGTTTTGGATCTTTTGCATTCGGATACGACAATGTTTTTGATTCCGCTGGGAACGAGCATTTCCGATCAGAGGAACGATTCGAAAATGGTACCGTCGTCGGCAGCTACGGATACACCGATAAATCGAACAAACGAATGATTCGCGTTTCGTACGTCGCTGATGAGCAAGGATACAGGTTTGTAATTACTGTCGCGTCGTTTTTAATCAAATTTCCCTTTGCCCTCGAGATTTTCATTATCGTTAACGAATGTTTTTTTCATTCGCAGAGCAACGACTCAAGTTTTGCGACTTTAAAGACGTTTTATGGCCACGCGGTCAAAACTCAATTTTTCTTTTCAGTTTTTCTTGCGTAAAAAATGGTCTGCGAGCCTATAAGTTCATGGACAAAAGTTGTTTCTCCAAATCCAAGATTTTCCGAGGTAATTTGTATTTTTTATTTAATAAACAAAATTTCGATAAAATTTTACGATCGATTTTTTTGAAAAACTGAATAAAGCTTCTTCGTTGTTACGTAAAAGTGTATGCAAAGTTTTAAGAGGCCTCACCATTTAGAAATCGAAATATTTAATGTTGGAAATTGCAACTTTTAACACGAGCTCTTACGAGAAACTTCTGAAAATTGTGATTTTTAATTTGCGAGCCTAAATTCATTGAGAAAAGTTGTTACAAATTGACCAAAGAACAACATACTCCAAATCCAAGATTTTCCGAGGTAATCCGTATTTTTTATGTAATAAACAAAATTTCTATAAAATTTTACGATCGATTTTTTTGTAAAATTCAATAAAGCTTCTTCGTTGTTACGTAAAAGTGTATGCAAAGTTTTAAGAGGCTTCACCATTTAGAAATCGAAATATTTAATGTTGGAAATTGCAATTTTTAACACGAGCTCTTACGAGAAACTTCTAAAAATTGTGATTTTTAATTTGCGAGCCTAAATCATTTAGAAAAGTTGTTACGAATCGACTAAAGAACAACATACTCCAAATCCAAGATTTTCCGAGGTAATCTGTATTTTTTACGTAATAAACAAAATTTCGAAAAAATGTTACGATCGATTTTTTTGAAAAACTGAATAAAGCTTCTTCGTTGTTTGGGCGCGAGGGATTCTCTCTGTATGTCGCAAGTTTAAGGAAATTCTATGTATAGAAAATGCTGCATGCAACGTCCTCAGGCACAGGCAACCTCGAAAAATGTTGAGACATCGAGAAAAAATTGAAAGAAAATTAAAACTTGAAAGAAAATCGTTTGGAATAAAATTTAGAGTCCGATTATCTAGTTTTTTTTTCGCCTTCGACGCTGTCGCCATTTTCTCGAGTCTCTAAAAAGAATAAATCGCAAAAAAAATCGGCTTCAACGCGACATATTCGTTTATTTTCTTTTGTTTTGTTTTTGTCTCTTCAAACCGTCAAGATGTCTCCTAACTGGCAGCACCAATTTCCGTGATAATAACAGCAGATCGGCCTCTCGCGGCTCGTTCACTCACTCATTACAATATTTTTCGAAAAATTCAATCTGAAGAAATTAGTCGCGGTGAAATAATCGATAAACGACAAATACACGATCGTTTACATTCGAGACTCGAAAATTCGCGCATCGTTTAATCAGCGTGACACAGACACGCGCACCTGAAATCCCACACACACACACACACACACAGCACACACAGGCAGGAAGGAATCCGAGGATTCCGGAGTATTCCAAGGAAGTGAGAGAATCGAGAATATGCGAAGGACTTGAAATTTTTCGTGACATGAGCACGCGTTTATCCCTTTATTATCCGGAAGTGTGCGAGGATCAAGACGTCACGACGCTTCGCCAAGCCAATTTTCAGGATAACGCGAGAGATCAGAAAATCTCTTTGAAATTTCAATTCAGAAATGGATCGAGCCTCCAGAAGCGACGAGGATACTTTCAGCAATCAGCACAATGAACTCGTGAGTACTCGAGAGCCCTCTCCGATCTCTGGGTCCTCGGAAACCCTGAAAAAGGGTCAGAAATTTTCTTCAAAAAACCAAAAACCTCAAAAATAACGTTTAACGTTGCTTTTCCCATCTGTCAATCGAACCCTTCAATTTTCAGCCACTTTATAACCAAAAAAAAACTTGCCCAATCGTAGATTTTGAAAAAAAAATCGGTCAAAATCGATCTGCAGGATCCGGAATAATTTTTTAACGTTTTTTAACCTTTCAGTGCCTTCCGGACATAAATTGTTCAATTAATAATAATAATATTTTATTATTTCAATAATATTGATATTATTATTAATATTTCAATTTTTCATATTAATATTATTAATAAGAATATTTATTACTATTATCATTTTATTAATATTTCAATTTTTCATATTAATATTATTAATAAGAATATTTATTATTATTATTATTATTTTATTAATATTTCAATTTTTAATATTAATATTATTAATAAGAATATTTATTATTATTATTATTTTATTAATATTATTAATAAGAATATTTATTGTTATTATTATTTTATTAATATTATTAAGAATATTTATTATTATTATTATTTTATTAATATTGTTAAGAATATTTATTATTATTATTGTTTTATTTTTATTATTATATTGTTAATAATTGTTAATATTTTATTAATTTTGATTTTTAATTTATTTATTAAAATTGATGTCGATCCGGAAGGCACTTAAAGGTCGAAAAACGTTAAAAAGTTATTGTTTGGAAATTTGAGCGATCCATGGCAAAAAAAGTGGCAACTGTATGATAAAATTCGAGCGTCTACGAAGAACTTTGTTGCAACAAAAATGCTGAAATATAAAATCTCGCACTTGTCGAATTTCTGGGACGAAAAATTGCCGACGAATCGAGAATCGGAAAAAATGTGTTTTCCGAGCTTTTGGAATTTTTGAAATAGAATCGTGTTTTGGAAAAATTACGATGGTGATCGATCGAGTTTGTTCACTTAACTTTTTCGAGGACTCGGACTTTCGTATGATACGAGGCGGCGTGCGGCAATCCGGCGACGAGAGGGATCCTCAGGAGAGACGAATTTTACGAACTCGTAAAAATGGTTACGAGGACGAGCAGGAGGACGACAACGATGATCCCAGGGATGTTTTGGAGCGAGCAGATGAAGGGCCGAGATACTCGAGTGCTAAAGTTGGCACGTGTGCTTTTTGCAACTCGAACGTTGCGGGATCCGGGGGAACCGGAAATAAGGGTTCTGGATTCGAACAAGCTCGGTCATGCGATCAAGGCCATTTGCTCTGTCAGCGATGCGTCCAGAAATTCGCCATTCGATCAGGTATCTCGGGGTCTTTTTCACGATGGAAATCCGCTGGAAATCTATGAAATTCATTTGAAAAAATTCAATTATCTCGTTCGCAACAATTTGGGCATTAATTTCGCACTTTTTCGAGACATGGGCTGCGTTCTTTGTCGCACGGAATCTCAACACTCAAATTCTACGGACTCTCGAGGCAGCAGTTCAAGTTTAAATCGAGCCCCGAATCGCAAGGCTCGCAATTTGCAGGATTCGGAGAACGAGCGTTCGATGAGAACTCGTGGGAACCAAGTCCATGGAATCCCATGGGCTCGAGCCCATTCCGAGGCTCCGGTTGTCGGCACGAGAATGTCCAGTTGCCAACGAAACAGTTTGAAAAGAGTGGATTCGTGCTATTCCGAGTGGGAGACTAAAATGGAGCAACCGGAAGTTCGAGAGGACGTTGGTTTTCTCAACGAACCGAGACATCATCAGCAACGCAGTTACTGCAGCATAATTGGCAAAGAAACGATGATGGATCCGACGCCATCGGAGACTCGAGTCAACGGCCAAATCGTGACGGAATGCTCGAGGCGACCGATTCGTTGCCCGAGGCTCGACTGCGCCGTCAACGTCGCATTCTCCGCACTGACGCATCACTTTCTTTTCGACCATCCGGAAGTGCCCATCCTCAGCGTCGAACCTGGCGCCAAAAGTACTTTGATCGTCAGTTTCGCAGCTTTGTCTTGCGACTCCAGTCGATGTCTCGCTCTGCTTCTCGTCTCTGGAAAACTGTCGTAAGTTTGGCCTCCAAAAATTCGATAAATTGAAAAATTCAAACGTTCGTAACTCGAGAACGGTTCGAGCTACAGGGCTCCCGTTTTGCACAGATGTTGATCCATACAAGCTCCTCATTCTCTGATAATTTTGTTGGAATTGCTAGAAAAATACGAATTCTATGGAATTTTGAAATTTTCAAAAAAACGGTGTCGACCAACTTCCGCAAATTTTAAGATTCATTACTAATTTTGTTTTTTATGAACAGAGTATCATAATAGGGAGATTGGTATTGAATTTGGAAAATATCGGTTGAACGGTTTGAGTTTTATGATTTTTTGAATTTTTCGAAAATTCGAGAATTTTGAAAAATCGTCCAACCGCTCTAATTTCTGCAAATTTTGTAAGATGTCAATCTATACAAACTCTTTGTTCTCTGAGAATTTTATTGAAATTGCTAGAAAAATAAAAATTCGACGGAATTTTGAAATTTTCAAAAAAACGGTGTCGACCAACTTCCGGAAATATTAAGATTTATTACTAATTTTGTTTTTTATAAACAGAGTATCAAAATAGGAAGGTTGGTATTGGATTTGGAAAAATTCGGTCGAACGGTTTAAATTTAATAATTTTTCGAATTTTCCGAAAGTCTGAGTTTTTTGAAAAATCGTCCAACCGCTCTAATTTCTGCAAATTTTGTAAGATGTTGCGTACAAGTCTGTACTTGCTCTTGAATTTCTAGAAAAGTTGTCCAAACTATATAATTAGAATGCAAATAAAACAAACGCTGCACATTGCTCCTCATAGAGAAATATTTGAGCACGTCGAGGATCTTGAGGAAGCAATTAGCAAATGAAAGCTTGTTTCTCAAGTTTGTAACCCCAGAAATTCTTTCCCTCAACATAAAAAAAGGGGACCAGCTTCGAGGCTGTTCAACGGTAGCCAAATCCACCCAAAGTATAGAAACCGTTTGCCACTTCCGGTGCTAGCAGCACGATTGCATTGCGCGAGTCGTTACACAGGACCGAACGAGATGGCAGCGAGTGGAGAAGGCCGAGGCGGAGGTGACGTGATAATAGCGTGGGTCGCGGGTTTGGACATTGGAAACGTGACGGCAGGGACTTTACGATGCAGCATCCAAGTAAGTCGATAAAATAAACAAAAGCAAAAAATCCTGCCGAGCTTCCTCACCAAAAAA
>JBAJMU010000005.1:14899802-14914693 GCA_037952995.1 Hyposoter didymator
AAAAAAAAAAAAAAAAAGAAAAAACGTCAACGATTGAAATTTGCGAACGAAAGGCAGTGGACAACGTGGAGAACGAATCGGTGCGATCGCTGACGTACACGGGTCCGGTGAACTCGTTGAGAACGGCGCAACGTCCACGGGAAGTATTTCTCACGGGTGACTGCGTGATACTTCACGAAGGTCTGATAAACCACATAACATCGGATTGTACGAGTCTGAACGTGAACGTGATCGTCCATTAGTTGGCTGGCTGTGAGTCTCTCCGCAGGTCGTCGAAAACAGGAAAATCCAAGGACTCGGAAGTTTGAAGGAAAATTTCAAATGATGTGGAAAGAAAATACAAAGGGAGCGAGTTTGAAGGAGCAAAAGATTCCGCCAGAGAAAAGATTCCGCCATCCTCGATCTACGCAGTTTTCCGACTCAATCAACACATTTTCTACCTCGTTTCTTTACTATGTATATATATATATATGTACGCATACATATTAATATATACATATATGCATATACATATGTATATATTAAGAGACAAGTTCTGTATCGATAGAAAATAAGTATAAAAATTAAGAGTACAAAAAATGGGTAAATTAAAAATAAAAGGATAATCATAAGCTGGTCATGGCGGGAGGACGCGCGTAAGCTTTTGGTATGAAACCGTATTTTCTTGTTTTGGGGGCGTACGCCCACAGCCATCCGTCCACCGTTTGATTACCAAGATCAGCGTAAATCCAGTCTGCTCGTCTAACCGATAAATCGTCCGGCGCCTGCGCCTTGTAATCGTAAAGTACAACGAGCTCCGTACCCGTTGTCTCGTCTCTCAAGTCTCGCAAATCCTTTTGTTGCAATTGCTCGTTTCCCGTCACATTTCCGTTTCCTACACCTGCGTCCAATCCCAAAATTCCTTATCTACGTTTTTATAGTCAATTCGCATTTTATGCAAATTTGGAAAAAAACATTTTTGTTGTTTTTGTTTTTTTTTTACCTAAACTGTGCTGATCGTTGGCAGCCGTCGTGGTCGTCGTCGTGGTCGTTGCTGTCGTTGCGTAAGAGTGAAGCACGTGGCCAGGGTACACGAAACCCGATGGCACGAAACCCTCGTTTCCGTCACAGTGCCGAAGGACCCAGAACCAATCGGGATCGTCGCGATTTAGCACTGTCACGAATTCTCCCCTCTCGACACTCACGTCGTTCTCGTCTCTCGCGACAAATGTGTACAGCACTATGTATCGTCCTGCCGATGGATCCTGTCTCGGAAATAACGAAATGACACGAAATTAAAAATGATATATTGTGAGCGGCGAGGTTGATGGTAAATCCGCGCATTTTTGGAGACATGAAAACTTGTCGAATTTCGTTGAATATGGAAATTTATTTTGGAGTAGAAAAAGTTGAGGGAACGAAAAAGAAAATACTCGAAATTTAACGTCGTCTCTCGTTTTCATTCCTCAACGATTATTCCTCAGTTATAATTCTCTCCGTGCAGATCCTCGTGCTTGCCATCCATGTCCATTAAAATCTGTATCTGCATCTGAATTTTCCTGATGGCTCTAGAACGGTCATGTGGAGTCGAAAAAACGAGCCTGAACGACTTTGCATCCCGCGCCCTTCGTTCTTCCATTTTTCTAAATCGTTTTCTATCATTTTTCACTAATTTTTCGACTCCGAGCGAAATTCCCTCAGACTTACGTGATTCTACATTAAAAAACGAAAAGAATGAGCCCAAGTTGAACTCTTTTCGTTCAATTTTACCAGAGATACGAATTTTTCAAAATTGTCGTCATTTTTGAGTCCAGATCGTTGCCAAAACGGCCACTGGGCCTGATAAATAAATGTTCAAGTTTTTTTTTACCCTGAAACGGCCCCGGCGCCTTTTTCCCTTCGTTCTCCAGTTTTTTATCGTTTCACCGAATTTTTGACGATTTTTTTCTATTCTGCATTAAAAAACGAAAAGAATGAGCCCAAGCAGAATCGATTTTGTTCAATTTTACCGAAGATATGAATTTTTCAAAATTGAAAAAAAAATTTCATTAAAAAAAAAAATGATAAAAATACTCGAAATTTAATGTCGTCTCTCGTTCTCATTCCTCAACGATTATTCCTCAGTTATAATTCTCTCCGTGCAGATCCTCGTGCTTGCCATCCATGTCCATAAAAATCTGTATCCGCATGAACACAGATGCTCACACGCAGCTTATTCGTTTAAAAGTGTAAACAAGGCTAGATGAATTCATCTTTAGAGGATTTAAAGTTTCTAACGTTATTTACAAATATTTGAAATCGTTTAAATAATTATTCTTATGATTGATCTACGGTCTATGAGTTTACGTCGTAATATCAACTGTTCATAGGAATAGTGGATGTCGATTTATACCGTTGAACGAATGAAAGAACCCTCGAAACATTGTGTCACACGTTTCGGGTTTACACAAGTTACAAACTTGTTTTTTCTCCCTTCCCTAAAATTCGCATAAATTTCATTTTTTTGAAAACGAAGCAAATATTTACCCCACGAGGTTCTTGTTCGTAAAATCGTTCTGAAAGCGATAATCTGACTTATAAGTACACGAATCTTTTTGTTTTTTCATGCCAAAGAAAATGCCGAAAAGCAAATTCAATTTTGTCGAGATTCTGTGTGTGAAAAATCGATTTAAATAATTTAGGAAAAAAGGTCAAAGTTTGGCCTGTTGGTAGTTTCAGGGTAAATCCCAAAATGAACAAGAATTACCTTGAAAAATGGATGAACATCGGGTTGCGAGGGTATAGATTGAATGGAATTTTGTGACTGCGTGATATTCGAACGATTGACGTTTATATCAGCAGTTGTGACGTTGCGGGCGTAGCTTTCGCAATCGGAAGCGGAGCCGGTGTCCGTGTGCTGTGATTCCATCGCTTGAGATCGCGTCGTGCTGGCTAAATCGCCTTCGTTGTCGCTCGATCTCGGCAATTTCTTCTTCACGTTATTCATCAGAGCGGCCAACGTTGACTCGGCCAATTGCGAGGTATAGGGCGCGCAATAGGAATGCGGCACAAAACCCTCCATTCTTGTGTCTGCGGCGATTACGTACACCCAGTCGTTTTCTCTGTACAGTACATTTACTACCTGCAAGGAAAATCTCTTCGTAAAAATCCTCCGGAGCTCGAATTCCCCAATTTTTCGATCAGAGTCGAAAATTCATGGGCAATCTTAGTATCTGACGATGGGACGACAGTTTTTCAGGAGCAGGAATCGAAATTTTTGCAAAAAGTGAGAAAAATTTGGACGGCGAGTGGAAACAAAGTTTTGGCGCCGCGTCCTCCACTTTTTTCATGAATTTGTAGCGCGGCAATGTCCGGGACGTAGTTGCTTGGGAAAGAGAGATTTTTTACCTGTCCCCGCTTGACGAGAAGCTCGTCGTCGACGCAAGGCGTGAAATCGTGGACTATCACCATTTTGCTGTCCGGCGAGAGGCCGTTCTCTTTCTCGATGCCGACTCTGACGAGGGTTTCTATGCTGGCACTGCCGGTGATTCTCCCGGGAGGCAGAGGGACTCTGCTGCCTGGACCGACTCCTCCGCTCCCGCTTAAGCCTGTTCCGTCCTTCTCGAGAGTGAAATTGTGAGCACCCGCTGTAAAAACACGATTTTTATAGTTTCTGACGTTAACCACTGATGCGCGGGGAAGAGAAAAAAATTCAGGGCGTTGGGAAGTTGTTTTTTCGTGTTTTAGATCGAAAAAGCGACTGGAAATGATTTATGAAAATGAGATCGTAGTTTTGGCGGAATTGAAATGTTTCTTGAGCGTGAAACGATTTTTTTCATATTTTTTATTGAAATTTTGAGTGGAAAACACGAGAGAAACATTCGATGGACGTTTTCAATTTTAAAATCGCTGTGTGTGAAAATAAAGACGTCGAAAGTGTTAAAAGAAAAACGTTTCACGATTTTTTTATCGTTGAAAAATCCTCGTATATTTTTGTCGATGTGTGAGGATGAAAAAAAAAAATTTGATCGTGTTTATCGTGTTGGCGGTAAAAAAGGTAGAAGAAAAAATAGATGCGCGCATGACAACGAAACTCTTGTCGATTGTCACATGCGTGCTAGTCCGAAATGGCAACAGGTGTTTGAAAGTTGGAGTTGTAGGATGTTTCTCACATGATAATCGCGGATAGCCGATGGTGTGAGGAAAAAAAAGGAAAATAGACTTACGTTTTTTTTTCTTCCCACGACGTATGCGAACCGGGCACAGAAAAGCCATTTTCCGTAGTTGGAGGTTTTAGCCTCGATAACGTGCACGAATTTACATCTCAAATCGACGATGAAAATAATTGAAGATTGAAAAAAACAAGGAGGAGGAGGAGGAGGATAAGGGGGGAAAAGGTCCTGTGGCTATCGTAAAGAATCCATTGGACCGTCTGCCGAGTCTCGCGAAAGAAACGGGAGCATCGAGGGAGAGAGAGAGACGGAACGAACGTCGCGAACGTTTTTCAGGTTGTTGTATCGTTCCGACTCATTGAAACGCGAACTAAACGCGACGATTTTTTTTCCGCAATTATTTTCGACTCTTTATTTTATTTTATTCATCACAAACGCAGAGTTTCGTGTACGAAAAGCTCTTGTGTGTATATCGGAGATCGCGGAGACCGAGATATTAAATGCAAAACAGTTTTAAAACGTTTGGAACGATTTTTCCGAGAGCTTAACCAGGTGACGAGGCGCGCTTACGGGAGCTCTTCTCTCGAATCTGTGTCCACACTGTACAGGTCACAGACCACATGTACAGGTTGGTGCAGGTTGGCCTGACAGGCCGCCCCGCCGTAACCCAGGCCTCTCTTCGCGCTCTGTCCTTGTTCGAGATTTTAACATTTGAAAACTCGTACTTTAGTCATTGACCTGACGGGTAGACGGCGCTGAAACGTTCCAAGCGAGAAAAAGATACTCGCGGAAAGAAGGAAAGAATATATTTCAAGCAAATGCGAGGGACGAAAAGATTCACTTTTTAAATAAAGTTTTTCATCTTCAAACAACTAATGCGTTTTATTTATAGAAATCCAACCCTCAGGATCATAAAAAATGTTTTCGAATTTCTTTACTTTCCATTTTGTGCTGCTTTCATGTTTTTTTTGCAAGTTCAAAAATCAAAAGTGCAAGAGAAAAATACCAACACATGGCTGCGGTACGCCGTTGCGTATCGCGCCCGGTTGCAGCATTGCCAAACTTATTGAAATAAGGACTACGCTAGTTGTGATAACTTTTCTTTTGAGATGAATTCACTTCGTCGTCGGTAAGGTAGTCCCCTTCCATGTCACCGCATGGTGTCGGATATAGAGTTATTGGAATTTATTGACGGTACTGGCGATATTTGAGCTTCGATTGAGCTTCGTAAAATCGAATGATCTTTGTTTTATTGTTATTCATGATTTGCTTGATTGAAAAAGAGCAAAGAAAAAAAAAAAAAATATGCTCCGGGTGAGGATCGAACTCACGACCTTAAGATTATGAGACTTACGCGCTGCCTACTGCGCTACCGAAGCGTATACCACCGCGTCTCCCCAAATTGTTGAAATTCCACAGGAAAAGAGAGTCGTGAACAGCGACGCATATTTGGCATAGCACGTGCGGCTTCCATTAATGTTCCCCTCCGCCGCGTTGGTTTCGACCACCAGAACGAGAATAAAAGGACTTGGTCCGAGCAGTGGCAGCGGGGGATCGGGGAAGTAGAGAAATATTGCATCGAGCATTTGTTCGCGCGTGTATGACGTCTCTCGGCAAATTGTCGTTTATTTCGTCATTATATCGCTCGATCACAAATGTTGTGTCCGGAAATATGGGACTTCAAGGCTCCGGAGCACCATTTCGAGATCGAACGAGCGAGCTATCGGACCGAGCAAGTTCCATTGACTGTCAGTGCTCATTATTTTAATCATTCGGTAAGTCGTTGAACATGTCAATTTATTTTCATTCCTTTTGTTTATCTCTTTCTTTCGGCTCGTCTCCGATATTGCGCATTGGTTGCTGCAAGCCTTAAGGTTATATATCTCCGCTTTTCAATCTTTTTACGTAATTTTCCGTCTGCGTTTTTTGGATCCTTGCCCATCAGGTGTCTGTCGTGCTTCCTGACGTAAACGACGTTCCCCAAAGTCTTCGTGATTGCCTCTCGGAAGACACTGATTATTACAAAATCGTCGCGTTGAAGGCTCACGAANTCAAGGCTCCGGAGCACCATTTCGAGATCGAACGAGCGAGCTATCGGACCGAGCAAGTTCCATTGACTGTCAGTGCTCATTATTTTAATCATTCGGTAAGTCGTTGAACATGTCAATTTATTTTCATTCCTTTTGTTTATCTCTTTCTTTCGGCTCGTCTCCGATATTGCGCATTGGTTGCTGCAAGCCTTAAGGTTATATATCTCCGCTTTTCAATCTTTTTACGTAATTTTCCGTCTGCGTTTTTTGGATCCTTGCCCATCAGGTGTCTGTCGTGCTTCCTGACGTAAACGACGTTCCCCAAAGTCTTTGTGATTGCCTCTTGGAAGACACTGATTATTACAAAATCGTCGCGTTGAAGGCTCACGAACTTGTCAACAAAGAGTTCATCGAAGCCTTCGTTAAGAAAGGTCAGTTTTTTCTATCATTATCATTTTTATTCCCCAAAAAAGAAAAAACATTCAAAAAATTTTGCGTAAATATATTTTCAACTTGTACACAATAGAAACGTTTGCCTGCCAAAATAAATTTCTTGTGTTTCCATGTTTTTGGCTCGTTTCTGAAACGACGACGATATAAATACGTTTTGCATTTTTGTCTGAATTTCGTGTACAAAATTGTAGAAAAATAAATTTTTGCATCCATTTTTTATCAAATAAATTGGACCGATCCGTCGTCTTTGCCCGCGCACCAATGACCCTGGTTTACAGACAAAGTGTTAAATAATCGATGTAAACAAATTGCAGGAGAGCTGACGTTGTTGACGATTGGAAAGAAGATCGATGTCCACAATCTAATCAGCATCTGTCCGACGGGAGAACTAGTGCTTTCGTTGCTAGGAGAAGATTACCAGAAGCTTGGACTTGTGGGAAAAGAGACATTCTTTGATCGTAAAGCACATTCGCGTTACGGTAAGTGCCGCGAGGCAGAAATAAGTGAAGGAGTTGAAAATTGTGCGAAAGACTAAAGGGGGTAGAAAAAAACAAAAAGTGGAAAAGCGAAAAGAGGTCGGAGGAAAATGCCGAGGAAGCACAGAGCGCCGGACTTGGAGGAGCTGGCGCTACGCTCGGTAGGCAGATATATAACGGAATTTGGTAAAAATTTGATAAAGCCTATACGCGAGATATCGCAGCACGATCCGGACGTCGGCCTAAAAACGCTGAACAAATTGCTCGAGTCGATGAAGCATCGTCTGAGCTCGAGCGTGCCTTGGCATCTCTACGACAAAATGGCAGTCGCAGCTCTCGGCTCAATAATGAATTTAATAAACGAAACGAGAAAGTCTTACAACGATTTTTCGCCGATCGGAATATTTTTGTCGGAGGTAAACGTCGTGGTGAGTTTGATCGAGGTCGTGGTGCACGCTAATCTCCGAAGCATTGAATTTTCAGCATGGCCCAAAATAATGCGACACGTTTTGTACAACAATTTGCACAATATGACGGGTCTAGAGATTTTGGATCTCGGTTCCGGTTCAGCGGGATGGAGAACGTCGGATATTGAGAAAATAATAATAAACGGAGTCGCGACGATGCCGAATTTGATTTCCTTCACTTTGTGTTTCGATTGCACCGACAATATTATTGCAGCGGTTGGTCAGAACTGTCCAAAGCTTCGTTACATCGACGCGACAGCCTCGAGATCGGTAACCGACCGCAGCATCGTCGCCCTCGGTAAATCTCGAGTTTTGCGAGAAGTAAAGCTGTTTCGTACTTCGGTAACGATCGTCGGTTACGCCAATTTGCTGCTCGGACATTCGAGGCTCGAGGACATTGGACGTTGCCACGAAATCGGCAACGTCCTCGAACACATAAGCGAAAAATTCGACGCGACTACAGAAAAGTACGAGAAAGAATTGTATCTTCGCGCTTTCGAGTCTCGCAACGTAGCGATGAATCATTTGTATCTGTTGATCGCAATGTGCCCTCACGTAACCAAACTTTCCTTAATGTGCGACGAAAGAATCAGCGACCTGACCATTCTCGCTGCTTTGGAAAATCTCACGGAATTGAAACTTCTCTCTTGCTATTTTTATGCCGATCGCGTTAAGAATCTCTTGGAATTGACGAATGGCCGAATCACCAGTCTCCACCTCGAGCACGTTGACGAAATCGATACCAGCGCTCTTGTTTACATAAGTCAATATTGTCCGAGGATAATAAACTTGACGTTTTACAATTGCGAACTTTTGGATCACACCTCGACGCATTTTCGTAACTTGGCTCTGGAGCCTTTCAAATCCCTCGAGCGTATCAAGTTCGTGGCAGATTGTGCGAGTGTGCATCTCGAGTTTTTGTTGTCGCATTGCACCAACGTAAGATTCATCCAATTGGGTTCGTCGACGGGGATCGGCGACACAACGATGAAAAGAGTTTTCTCGCAAAATCCAATGAGCAGGCTGGAGGAGCTTAAAATACTTTATAGCGACGATCTCTCGATGAGAACGGTGCGACTCTTGATGCAAAACTGTGAAAACTTGCGTCGGATCTCGGAGCTGGAAAGCTGGCAAGGAATTTCGAGCGAGGAGCTGAGAGTCTTTCGAGAAGAGCTCCGAACCAAGAATTACGATTTGGACACGAGTCCAACGTTGTCGTTTGCATAATATTCGTCAAATTTTCTCTCTGTATTTTTCTTTTTTTTTACAAAGAATTTATTTCCGATCGTCGTGTCTCAGGGAAGCCTCGAAGTTTGATCTCCGCGAGATATTTTTTATTTCCAATTGCCTTTTTAACTTTCGATGCCGTCATTTTTTCCTCAGCCTCGTGCTGAACTATCGGAAGTGATGAAAAAAAAAAAAACGTAAAGAATTGAGCGAATACGAGATTTTCGCGACGATGAATAAACTTTTATTTTTTTAAACTAGTCTCGTACTCTTGTACGAAACAGAGACTGTGATTAACGATCAATAATATTGTTCGAGTCCGTGAGAACGTGAATTATTGTCGATTTTAAAAATCGAAGTAAAAATCGACTGGTTGCTCATTTGCTAATTATTGTGGGAATACGTACACTTAGAAATATATCGTAAAGGGTTCGTTAATCTACGGAGAATCGTATGAAACGATATTAACATATAAAACGATATCAACGTGGAATTGTCGCAATTCCACTTTGAAAATTTTTTTTTTCCCGGTCTACCGCGCGTATCATCGATAGTCGTGACTATTAATTTGAACGAGGAAGCCTTCGTGCCGGGTAAGAGGAATTACGAGCGGGTCCGATCGTGCCTGCAAAATCATCTCGACGAAACCTTTGACGTTATTTTGGCTTGGGATCCGCCAGGTATTTCTTCATTTTTGTTTTTTTTTGTTTTTTTTTTTAATAATTGCGAAAACTCGAGTGAACTGTGATTTTATTTTACAGAGGATAATTTATGTCCGTCGTCGGTGGCAGGATGGTTTCACGATCGTGGCTACACAACGTTGCTGTGCAACCAGGTTTTCAAACAACGAACCGAACGATCAATTTTTATCCCGAGTCTTGACGGTTCTTCCAACCTTGACGACTTTTTCGAATGGCTTGGCGTTTTCAGTATCAATGGAGATACGTGAGTCTATCTTTCTGACTAAACAAAAACTTGATGCTATATTTTTTTCTCGCTAAATAAGGATTTTGATGACACGATTTGCTGCATGACTTTATTTAGGATTCTTTCAAAATTTTGGGTAAACGTTCTTGCCACCGAGACTGACAGTTTTCTCCTGTGGAGAAAAATTTTCTGACGTTTAGAATTTTCGATATTTAATTTCCAATTTTTCTCATCCAAACACGTGGAAATTGATGTCGCGATTCTTTTGTTTTTTTCTTGCAACTTTTCAACGAAAACGTGACTTTAAAATGCGTTTGGATGGAAAAAATTAAAAATTGGAAATTAAATATCGAAAATTCTAAACGTCAGAAAATTTTCTTCGTAAGAGAAAACTGTTAGTTTTGGTGCCAAGAACGTTTATTCAAAATTAAATGGAAAATTTTTCTGACGTTCAGAGTTTTCGATATTTCATTCCCAATTTTTGAAATTTTTCTCATCCAAACCCATGTAAATTGACGTCGCGATTCTTTTCTTTTTTCTTGCAACTTTTCAACGAAAACGTGACAAAAAAAAATGGGAAATTAAAATCCCAAATTCTAAAGGTCAGAAAATTTTTCTTCATAAGAGAAAACTGTTGGTTTTGGTGCCAAGAACGTTAATACGAAATTTCGAAAGAATCCTAAATAAAAGTTGCTCGAAAATCACTGGAATCTGAATTATTTCAAGAAAAAAACAAAAAGTCGTTGGAAAAATGTTAAGAATCGGATAAAAAAATGGATTTCAGGAGGAATGATAACGAAGACGACTACGTGAATACTTACACGTGCCCCACGCCGAAAACTCAAACAGCCCAAGTACAATACATAGAATGCACAGGATTTTTTACACGCAAACAAATAATTCGAACGTACAATGCCATGAAAGAAATAGCTCTTCGTAAAGGTTCATCGCCATGGACGAGTTTACACGTACAGGGTTTCGCTGACAGTCCAGTTAGCTGGGGCCTGAAAGAGCACAATTTTTTCACGGACGGTGACAACAGTCATACGAGCATCTTCCAATCAAACGGTCAATATATTATACGAAAAAGTTTGAGCTCTAATAAAAAGCCAAGAATTTTCCAATAAGCTCAATAAAACTCTTGTGTCTCTTATTTTCATTATTTAAATCTACTTTCTACGAATCTATGTGTATGTAGAAATTCACGTACGGATATCACAAAATAAAAATAATGGCAAGCACGTATGAAGCCAAATCGCCCATATTCCTCGGCCAAAAAGTTCGAAGCATTCAAATTCCGTAACTTTCGATAAGAATCTCAAAAAACAAAAAAAAACACAATTTTATTTCGCAAAAACGATTCTGAAAAGTTGTTCACAGAATTTTCATGTGAAAATATTTTTTCGTAAACTCGTGCAATGACTTTGATGTTTTTTCTGAGCTCCCACAATTTCTTCAAATTATCTCCAATTTTTTTTCAATTTTTCGAAAACTTTTCCGAAAGTTGATAAAAATTTACAAATATTGCGAATTTTTATATTTTTATTGTTAAAAATCGTGGATTTCGTGGAGATCGTGGAAAATATCATCGCGAATCCGCTGTTTTCTTTTTTTTCGTGAACTGATGCAATGGCTTTGACTTTTTTTCCGAGCTCCCACAATTTCTTCAGATTATCTCCAATTTTTTTCAATTTTTCGAAAACTTTTCAGAAAGTTGATAAAAATTTACGAATATTGTGAATTTTTATATTTTTATTGTTAAAAATCGTGGATTTCATGGAAAATATCATTGCGAATCCGCTGTTTTCTTTATTTTTTTCGTAAACTGGTGCAATGACTGATGTTTTTTCCGAGCTCCCACAATTTCTTCAAATTATCTCCAATTTTTTTTCAATTTTTCGAAAACTTTTCAGAAAGTTGATAAAAATTTACGAATATTGCGAATTTTTATATTTTTACCGTTAAAAATCGTGGATTTCGTGGAAATCGTGAAAAATATCATCGCGAATTCGCTGTTTTCTTTTTTTTTTCGTGAACTGGTGCAATGACTGATGTTTTTTCCGAGCTCCCACAATTTCTTCAGATTATCTCCAATTTTTTTTTTCAATTTTTCGAAAACTTTTCAGAAAGTTGATAAAAATTTACAAATATTGCGAATTTTTATATTTTCACTGTTAAAAATCGTGGATTTTGAAAGCAGGGAACGAACGAGTTGTCAGTGAACCAAAAAAAATGATTCCCTAATCACCATCAAGCTCAGTTACGTCCAAATTGTTTTTAAAGATTTTTGTAAACGATCGAGCGTTGAAATTTTAATGAAACTTGATCGTTGGCACGAATATGTGGCGATTGATCCTCAAATTACAAAAAAACGGGACGGGCATAAAGAACGAACGATATATTAATAATATTAATATATAATATTCTAAAATTGTTTCTCTTGCTTCGTGAGCTCGATTCTTCATCGAGCCTAAGTAACGTTTCCTTCTGCGCTTCAATCTCCAAATATTTTCTCTGTCTCTCTCGCTCTATATATATATATAATATTTATCTTTAAAATAACGTAAAGAATCCGGTAAAATGGGATTCGTGAGATCCGATGAAATCGAGGTACAAAGAAATGCACAATGGAATTGGACGACGTAACGAATAAGTATCGCAATATCGAATTGCACTTTACGCCGTGGAGGCTGGCCGCGTACGTTCAATTTTTAACGTTACGTCATTGCGTGACTAGTTTTTCATCGCGAAGGAGGGTAAATCGCGGAAACAACGTTGTCGACGGTATTCATCAGCTTTTATACGAGATGCACGGAAAATTTTTTCACGTCAATCGAACAACGAGGAAAGGAATTTATTTCGACCTCCTTTTTTGTGTTTTGTTTACGAGAAAACGCGATGCTGCATCCTTGAGGCTTTACCATCACGAAACGACGTTTTGGGCTCTTTCGAGATTTTGTAAAAAACGTTCTTGCCACCGGAACTAACAGTTTTCTCCTTTGAAGAAATATTTTCTGACGTTTAGAATTTGAAATATTTTGAATTTCAATTTTTTTTATTTTTTTTTTCACCTAAATTCGTGTAAATTGAAGGTGCGATTCTTTTCGTTTTTTCTTGCTACTTTCTAACGAAACGTGAATTCAATTTACATGCGTTTAGATGGAAAAAATTGTAAATTAAATATCGAACATTCTAAAAGGTCAGAAAAATTTTCTTCATAGCAGAAAACTGTTAGTTTTGGTGCAAAGAACGTTTATTCAAAATTCAAAAGAAAATTTTCCTGACGTTTAGAATTTTCGATATTTAATTTTCAATTTTTTTAATATTTCTCATCCAAACGCGTGTAAATTGACGTCGCGATTGTTTTGTTTTTTTCTTGTAACTTTTCAACGAAAACGTGACTCTAATCAAAATGCGTTTAGATGGAAAAAATAAAAAATTGGAAATTAAATATCGAAAAATCCTGAACGTCAGACAATTTTTCTTCGTAAGAGAAAACTGTTAATTTTGGTGCAAAGAACGTTTATTCAAAATTCAAAAGAAGATTTTCCTGACGTTTACAATTTTCGATATTTAATTTCCAATTTTTAAATATTTTTTTCCCTCTAAACGCGTGTAAATTGAAGTCTCGATTCTTTCGTTTCTTTTCTTGCAACTTTTCAACGAAACGTGACTCCAATTTGTACGCGTTTAGATGGAAAAATAAAAAATTGGAAATTAAATATCGAAAAATCCTGAACGTCAGAAAATTTTTTCTCCATGAGAGAAAACTGTTAATTTTGGTGCAAAGAACGTTTATTCAAAATTCAAAAGAAAATTTTTCTGACGTTTAGAATTTTCGATATTTAATTTCCAATTTTTAAATATTTTTCCCACCTAAACGCGTGTAAATTGAAGTCTCGATTCTTTCGTTTCTTTTCTTGCAACTTTTCAACGAAGCGTGACTTCCATTTCCATGCGTTCGGATGGAAAAAATATTTAAAAATTGGAAATTAAATATCAAAAATGCTAAACGTCAGAAAATTTTTTCTCCATGAGAGAAAACTGTTAATTTTGGTGCCAAGAACGTTTGTACAAAATTTTGAAAGATTGCTATAAATAAAGTCGTTTTGTGATAGTAATTCATAAAAAAAAAAAAAAGAAAAAAAAGGCACTAAATACTGGACGCTGAGATCATTAAAACGTAAGTGTGTAAATCATGACTATCGTGTGCATGCGATATCGAGGCGCGTTTTTTGAATGCCTCTGAAGGAATGAAAAATAAACGCCTCGATGAAGCCTAGTACCTTATGGAACGAAAGCGTAACACATTGCTAAAATCGATACAATCTAAGTTTGTGTGTGGAGAGTGTTTCTCAGTTTCTTGTTGTTTCGAACATTAGATCGACGACAAAACTATTTCTGGTGTGACTCAATGGACTCATATAAGTACGTGAGATGCTTCGGACTCGGGGAACTTAACTTTTGAATTATGGTAAAGATCCTCGATGCCAGAGCCTACGGACATTCGTGATTTAGAACGTGCCATCAATTCGCTTATCTCGTCGAGGTCGCGACTGTAACTGTGACACGAAAAAACAAATTATTTCCTCGTAAAGTTTCGACAGAATCGCGTCTCGTACAATTTTCTTTTATTAATTATTCTTACCGACTGACCGGACGACTCGGATTTTCCGAAGAATCCGAAGAATTCTTCACGTTCAATTCACCATCGTCGGTGTTGAAAACCCCTGTGTTCCCTGTTCGTTCAGTCGTTTTCAAGCCCAAAATGTAAATGGAAAAGTCATGAAATATTGAATTTTTGATATTCCACGGCATGAAAACCAATAAATAAATAAATAAATAAATAAATAAATAAGTGAATAAATAAATAAACTTCGGGCCGATAGAAAAACCAAAATCGAGAAAAAACGTTTCCTTTTGTTTTTTGAATAAATTTTTGATATTCCGCGACATGAAAACCAATAAATAAATAAATAAATAAATAAACTTCGGGCCGATAGAAAAATCAAAATCGAGAAAAAACGTTTCCTTTTTGTTTTTAATAAATTTGTGAGATTTCGCGACATGAAAACCAATAAATAAATAAATAAATAAATAAATAAATAAATAAATAAATAACCAAATAAATAAATAAATGAATAAATAAATAAATAAACAAATAAATAAATAAATAAATAA